>WEIS01093663.1:0-25414 GCA_013389965.1 Todus mexicanus
TTTTTTTTTTTCCTACCCCAAATCGCACACTAAGAAATTAGGATAGGAACTCATCTATAAACAGCAGATGAAAAACTGTCCTTCTTACAGATCTTTCGTGAGCCACCTTATTTCTGCTTTAATCTGCTAGAACTCACTCTGAATGGAGCTCGTTTTTTGCACAGGATAACACAGGCCCCAGGCTCTGGGTAGCAATGTCGCAGAGCTTCCACTGGCCAAACCCTGCTCTTTTCAGAAGGTAAATAAATCACATGCAAGGTGCCTCGGTGGGGGCCGGGTACAAGTTTGGCAGAGAGAGGATGAGCACAAAAGATTCATCCTCTGAATTGCAGTGGAGAATCTGCAGAAAAAGCTAACAATTTTAGGCTGATTTTTTTCTGCCTCTCTCCTGCGATGCTAGAAGCGCACTCAGGGAGCTAGAGGAAGAGCCAAGCGAGGAGCAATGAAGAGGCGTGTATCCTCCCGACACCTGCATGCTGCAAAGGACAGTCCTTCCTTTCTTCTCCCTCCAGGAAACCGGCTAAACCTCTATGTCTCCATAAAAAGAACTTCTCGATGACTTCATCTCTCCAGAGCCTCTTCCACGGAGGAAAAGACCTAACAGCCCTGTAATCTTCTCCCTACTCCTTGTTTTCCTATGTGGTAATTGCAGAGAAAATAGATTCCCTGAGCAGAAGTGTCTCCTCATGGGCTAAAAGCACGGTCATGACAGAAGCGGCAGAGCCGCCGAGGCAGCGGCAGTATTTAATCTCGCAGCAAGCAGTCCGCTTCTCACAGTCACGTTGTGATTGCAGGTACAGCTGCGTGCACACATGGATGCATGCATGCATGCACACACACGGAGCACACGCACAAATAGCCAGCTTCAAAAAAAATTAACAAAAATAGAAGACTATTTGCATCCCAAGGTGCTACGGCCGCTGGTAGCGCTGCGCTGGCTGCTCAGTAGCAGGTGGATCAACGTCCGTAAAGGAATGGCAGAGCCCTGATTGTCACCGCGGGTCAGCCGGGGCTGGGCTGCAGCGCTGCTCAGGGGCAGGCGGCCGCCCAAACCAGCCACCAGACTGGACACTTGGAAAAGTTGTGCTGTTGCCATCAACTGGGCTGCTGCTGCCCAAGCTGCAGAAAAGAGGGCTGTGCCTGGAAATACCACCTGAAATTGGGCTGCACTCGAGGGAGAATGACACGGGCAGTATGGTGTCATTTTTCTTTACAGGCGTAATAGCCCCCAGCTGCAATAACTGAAAAAGTAAAAACAAATAAACCCTTTTTATTTCCACTCAAGATTATTCGAGTAATTTTTATTGAAAATATAAGATCTACAAAGCCATGGATACCCAGCGTGGAAGAACTCATTAAGTTAGCACATTCATCTTTAAAAGGAAAATTTCAGGTTGACCTAAGGTACAATAATGTTCGATTTAAAATCTCGTTTTTCCTTCTGTAAGTTTCAAATCTCTTTTCATCAGGAGGTTCTGTGCAAGAGCTGCTTGTCATGAAAGGAAACACTTTACAATTCATGAATGTGTTCATTATATAATAAATGAACAGCAACAATATACTAGCCTTTTTTTTTTTCCTGTTAACAGTCGTGTGTTAAAGTAAACTCTTATTTATTTTTTTTTTCCATGATTTGGAAATTAGTTACATATGCACCAAAGGAGCTAGTAATTTCTGCTGCTTGTCAGCTACACACAATGAGTATATTGCTGTGTGCTTTCCCCAATAACGAGGATTTTAGTAATATGCAAGGTGTATAGAACGTAATACCAAAACCTGCATCACAGAAAAGGTTAATTGTTTTTCTTATTCAGCTGCCAGAGTTTATAACCTTAGGCCCCTCCCCAGAGCCAAAATAGGGGTGGCCGTCCTTTAGGTTATGTAAATTAAATGTATACATTTTCCTTGTTGGCAAGTTCCAAGCAGTAAGCGAGAGTGCAAACAAGGATCTGTAAGCTGCCACAAAATGTATTCATATTTCTACTCCGTGTTGTAAGAGCCAAAGGGAGGACACGCATGTCAGATGTTGAAAGAACAACTGAATCTTTGTTTTTGATCATTATGGTCAGTCTGTCATGAGGTCTTGTATCCGAACGCTAAAAATGGCACCACACTTGGACATCCCATAGCCTTACACAGTACGTTTGTGTTTCCCTAGCCACTGAGCACTGGTCTCACAGAGACCCTGACTTTATAAGCTAACAAAATACAGATTCGAGTGCTGAAGAATCCAAGGGAGGGCTTATACAAAGACAATTAACCCTCGCACCAAAACCTAATTTGATGATTTTACTTAAAGCCACACTGAGATCAGTTGTGAGAGGGCGAAGATATAAATACACCTCTCTGCTTCATCCGTGAGAAGGTGGACAACTGACCATTCGAACAGCGGGTCTGGAAACAAAGCTTAGTTGTCCTTTAAACAATGAAAAGGAGAGGCATACATAAATGGTCACCAAGGCACAATATGACAAAGGTGAAGAGTCCCTGAGACTCTGGTCTGGGTCTGTACCATTCCCCTCCCTATACAAGTAAATGAGAACATTTAGGAAAATATAATACAAAATCTCTTACAGGAAATATAGACTACACTTGCTAAAATCACTTCCCTAAAAGTGTTTATAGCTTTTTTCTTTTTTTTTTTTTCTTTTTTCTTTTCTTTTTTTTTTCTTCTGTTTTGTTTTTTTTAAAAGACCTTCTTTAAACAGATAATGCAAAGACTGGTCCATTTTTTTCTTACCCGGCAAGCCAAGCTCTAATGACTTCACTAAGCAGAAGTTGTATTAAAATACATCTTCATAGTATTGCTACAATTTGGGTAAATATGTTCTGAACAGCTTGATGAGTACTAAATAAACTTTGCTGTTTTACAGCATACATTTTAATTTTTTTGCACTTTTTTTAAGAATAGAAAATGCAATTATAGTGTGCAAAAGAAAAAAAAAATAATTACCTTCTAGCTGAATACTGTAATTTTAAGCCATGCCTTCCATAAAAATGTATTGACATGTGTAAATAGAAGAAAAGAAAAAAAAAATACAAGCAGAGATTTCATTTCCTTGCAAGGAAAGATTAACTATCACAAACTGGATCACTTGAGTTCTGTGTTCTTCAGACAAAGAAAAGAAAAAAACAACAAAGACCAACCCAAAAAACCACTGAAATGCTTCAAATGTCATCCAGTCCACGATAACAGGTTAAAACTGCAGTGCTGCTTTCTACTACTCCCGTTAACACGGATAGAATGATTTGCTGCTGATTGGATACTGAATACAAAAACGCAAAAGAAAGTTGAGATCATCCCACATGAAGTCATTATTAGAGCTGGCTTTTCCCCCATTTTGAAGTACAGTAGTGACTTGTAAATATGACCTTTTCTAAAGATCATCTGAGATTTGAAGATTTATCTGCCTGCTTCACCCGAACAACTGCTGAAAGAATTTACTCTATACAGCCTGCTACACAGCATTCAAAATGTTTTGGGGGGCGGTTTTCCATGAAAAAAAAAACCCACAAAAAAGTAGTTTTTGTTTTTGTATCTCTGAATCACTAACACGTTGCAGATTCCGTTTATCCTTCCGTGTTTGAAAATGGTTTCTGCAAAATCAAAATAACTGTCAAACTCCCTTAACGCCATGCTTCCAACAGTTTGAATTTAATACTTCTTGAATGGAATGACATAATTCATTTTCTTTAATTTGCGGTATGGCTACATCAAGCTAGCTTTAAGTCACAACTGTACCTAACCACAGTTCTCTGCAGCAAACCCATGATTTACAATATCTAATATTGTGGTTACAGTGCAGGGAACCGTGGGTAAGAAACCTCCATGTCAGAGTACTGTGGTTGGGGTTTCCCGGAAGAGTGGCAGTTGACACCTCTGGAATATTCATATATAAGTGCTTCAGTCAGATGGTCCTGAGTTGAACGGGTAACTCAGGCACTATGAGAGCCTGGCATTCAGTCTGCGGGAATGTGTGTAACCTCCGTCACTCGAACCGCTTTGCAAACTGTAGTGGTCTTCAGCATCACTGGCACTTCCAATACTGTCCATTTCACCTGGAGTAAACTCCATTCCTTCAATGTCTACTTCTAAAGAAAACATAAGAAGGGACATTTTCAGAAAGGCAGTGGTTGTAGCAAGTAATCATGGGCCAGTGTCAATCAACGTTCAGGTGAAACCTGAATCATACTTCATCTTCTGTAATTAAAAAAAAAAAAAAGAACTGGAACAGTCATTCCTGAGGGAAGGATCATCCTGTCCACCTGAGAATTCAAATCCCTTCTGTCCTCAGCCACAGAAATATACTGCATGACATCAATACCAAATGCCGTCCTAGAACTGTTCCAACCTGTGCACAGACACTGATTTAAAAAAAACAACCCCAAACCTCAAAGGCCCTAATACCACAGCACCGTTCAGGGTAATTCCAAGCTATACAGGTGTCGGCTAGCGGCGACCGCGGTGCAGCCATCTGTCCACCAGCCGCCGCGCTGTGACCGACAACTCAGTTCCCAGAGGCCCTGACAAAGTCAGCCTGTGTGAGCGTTCAGGCACAGAAAAACTTCAAATGAGAGAGCAAGGAATGGTTACAGGCAGCTTGAAGAGCCCTGTCTTAAATGAGAACCAAATGTAGAGAACACTTGGTGATCATTACACAGAAAATACTTAAAAATTTCACAATAAGTGATGTGGAATTAATTGATTCATACAAACGAACTAAGACCAGCAAGATCTAAGTTTTTTTTTCCAATAAGAAAATTATTATGCCAGCCTTACCAAAAATTATGCTAAAAATTCAGAACATTAAATGGTACTTGTTTAAAAATCTGGCAAAATCATATGCAGCATAAATTGCTTAAAATGTACAATAAATATACAGAATTATATAATAGCTTTAAAAATACAGGTTCAAAATTGATTAGAAAAAAAGAATGTCATTTGAATAAAGAGATGCAGTAGTTTGTTATTCCGCAAATCACGTAATGAAACGATTTTGTCTGGGTTTTGTTGATTTTAATCCTAAATAACATTTTCTTGCTTCCCTACTTCCCTTTTCCTTCCTGCTCCTGCAAGTCGCTTTGAGAAGCCCTCGTTCACTTACCTTGTTCAGAGTCAGTGGATATTGTTGATCCCATGCTGTCAGTGCGGATACGCTCCATGCCCTGCACGGATAGCTGCTCCAACCTGCGCTTGNTTCCTTGAACTTCTGCAGAGCAAATAAGATGACTCTGTGATGACGTCCTATAAAATCAGTGGTATTAATCCAAAACTTCTCAGAAAACAGCCTGTGGAAGGATCCTTCCACACAGCTACTTAAAATCTCCCCTCTACTTGAATAAAAGTAGGGATTAATTTCAGAAATAAAAGGAATACTTCATACTTGGTAAAATGTGCTGCAGTGTTGGGCCAAATGCAGTAACAGCAATAGTATCTTTTAAGATTTCAACTGAACCCTCTTCCAAATCACTGGTAGCCACTGAAAAAAGTGACTAGATAATTAGGGAAGAAAGTGTAATGAGCATGATGGGATCAAAAGCAGAAAGGACACACAAAGCAAAAAACACTTCATATTATTTAAAACAATTCTCTTAATCGAGCAAGCAAAATACAGGTTGTAGCAGTAAAAGCACTTCTAGGAAAGACCAGATTTCTCTGTGAGCTGTTTACACGACCACGGAGATTTAGGAGATGTGCAGGGAGTGAATACAGCTGCTGGCAGCTCCTCCCTACCATCCGAATGAACCTATGCTTGGTTTTCTGAGGAGAGCGGGTGGGACGATGCACAGCAAACCGCAAACAAAACCACCTCGGAGATTTTGGTGGGTGTTCCAATGCAAGCCTGAAAGCAAAAGTATTTACCTTTGAAAAAATGACTGACAGTATTGAACTGGGCGGTTTCCTGCCTGAATGAAATCTAACTTCTGCAGCCTCCCGTTAAGCCCCCTCCCAGGCGATACACTGTGTAAAAGTGCATCATAGGTGGATACACAACGTTATAATGAGAAAAGGGATTGGTACATCCATGTACACAACGAACCAAATGTGCCCAATTGATCAGATTTCCTTTTCCTGTATTTTGCTGGCTGCAATCCCAAACTCTAACAACTATTTTAGGAATGAACTCAGTGATTCATATCCAGGAGACTCAAAACCCAGCCAATCTTTCAGTGCAAATTTCAATTTATGGAGGGGGTGTGTGTGAAAAGGTCAAAACTAATGACTGCATTAGAAACAGCAGACAGGCACCGGCATGCTCTGGCAGTGCAGCAGGGAGGTAGCTGACCTGACAAAGGGGAGCAATTAAGTGGCAACCCAGTTAGGGCAGGTTCAGTTAAAATCTTAAAAAGAAAGTTCAACTGTTCAACTTCTGTTTCAGTTCTTAGAAAATGAGTACTTGGTAGCGTGCACGGCGGACTTGGAAAGAATCTGTTCCTAGCTTTTTTTATCGGCAGCTGAAACGGTAACTACGTGGCTAATCTCTTACGCTTGCCACTTGTAAAAACAGTTTTTCAATTTGTATGCATAAGCCCAGGATAGGGGGGCAGCCCAAGACAAAAACCACATGCAGTGCCTTTCACGCATGTTAGCCTGAATTATAAACAAGAGGCCAAAATCTCAAATGGTGAAAACAGGGGTTGCCCAGCTGGAGTAAATGTGCTTATAAGAGCTGAGAAAGTAGCTCAGTAAACTTGTTCACGAGAATGGTTTTGCTTAAATTACTTTTTAATTCTTCAGATGCATTACACCTATTTCGGCAACAGCAGTGAATCTTAACACTGTAAAACAGCAGGTTGTTCTTCAAAATATTCCAAGATTACTGGCAATGTTCAGCCTCTCCTGACACTTTTCTTGACCTGTTTCACTGTAGCACTGAAGAAGTGCCAGATGAGTAATTACAGTCCTGGACACAGCAGCAGAAACCTGTTCCTTTAACTTCTACATTTGAATATCTGTTAGTCTTATTTCTGCATATAACCCTTGAAAACTATGACAGTGAAAATGGGAATGATGGTGGCTTTGGAGAGAGGAGGCCTAAGCAATAATTCTCTTTGAATTACCTGTGGAAATGTATAACCTGCACGGCTGCTGGATCACAAGGTGAGACTTCAGGTTGGTTTTTGTTTTAAAATTGTTACACCCATGCAACATGCAAGAGGAGCAGCAATTAACAAAAGACTGCATCTCATTTTTGCTTTCTTTGAAATAATTATCAAATGCTCCAGGATCCAGTCATCAAGATGTGGGATGGGGCTATGGCTTACTAATAGCTATAATCCCTTTGACTCCATTGGTTTCTTCAATCATGAATGGATCTTGCTTTCTACATTGAAATCAAGGCAGTACAACGATACATTGCTCAGGCCTTAGAAGTAAATATATTAATCAAAGAACAGCTTTCATGCATTTTTGGTTTTTTCCTTTAAATACAATGTAAACCATTAGTAACTAAGCAGAAATCACAAAATCACCGTTTTGTATATCCGAGACCGCAGGGTAAATTACAACACACAAAACCTTGATACTGTGACTGAAATCCCTACAACTACTCAAGGCCAATATATCCAGAAGTTCAGGCATATGGATATGGATTTTGTGTGAAAATGGCTTTCCTCGCTATGGATGCACATTCTGGAAGATTCTGCTTTAAAAGAAATAAAAATATGGATGAACGCTTTTACCTTGATATGCATCTTAGCTCTTTTCAACAGACTTAGAGTGGTGTGTCTGGTGCTGTCCGGCCCGAGAGGCACAAGCTGTTTTAGCTGTTCCAAATATAGCCGGAGTTTAGCCCGCCTGAAATTATTAAAAACGAAGAGCGTTGTAGTAAAGTTGCACCCGAACAGCGTATCCTATACACAAACACCATCTGTTTGCAGGACCTCTGTGCAGAACTCGGTTCAACGGTGGCTTCCTTTCCCCTCCCTTTGGCAAAGTTTCAGACCGAAAGGTCACTTGAAATGCAGTAATGCTGCTTGGCACATCCAGACAGTAGCTTCATACCTATATTTCAAAGCAGTTTGCTCAGTCTGGTTAGTCCCATCGTAACGAAGGGGGAGCACGCTCAGAGATCTGGGAAATCAAGGCAAGGCTCCACACTGAATCTATATGCCTGTGTAAGGGAGAAAAACAAGGACTTCACTGCAACCCAGTGAGTTTTACAGGCAGAGATAGAGCTGTGGGAGACAGCAGGGAGGCTGCAGACCCCAGCTCCCCTCTCCTCATTAGCCCTGCCTGATGTGCCAGGATACACTCCTGCTACACAAGGCAAGGGCTTCGCTGCAGCTCTGCACAGCTCAGAGCTGCTTCCAGCTATGGATTATCGATGCATTGTAACAGGGAGGTCCTGATGCCTCTGCTCCTCCCATCTACTGACCCACAAGGAGACACTCCTCCTGTCACTGTACAGCCAGGACAACTTGTATTATAAACACACCAGAGAAAATACTTCCAGCCATACCGGGTCCTGCTTTCTCCATTACCCCTTTGCCAGTCTAACTACTGCTGCTCTCAACAATTTCCCCTGTACTAATGACATTAAACCTGTCAGTGAAAAGAGGATAAACAAAGTGGTGGTTCTACAGATATTCAGCTTCCAAATTTTGTCTGTCTAGGAGAAAGAAGCTGGCAATACAATAGTCCATAAAACAGTTGCTTCAACTACCCCAAACATGGCAGTTTCAACCCAAAGAATAGCGTGTGAGTGTGTTTCTACAGTTAAATTCAAAATAAAGTCTCTCCTGGTTTTAATGCACAGTTGTTGAACAGGAATCCATACACTTCTGCAATGAGATAGGAATAGATGCCTGCTTACTTGAGCAGCATCTCTACTATTTTCCCTTCTGCCAGCCTGTTACTGATTGAACAAAGCAATGACCTGGAGCATGCCGACGTCCCCCACGCTGCAGTAATAATAAGTGAAGCGGATCACAAGTGTGAGACGAATAATCATCTTTTTCAAATCTTCTCAATGCAGCATGAAGGAAACAAGCTTTGCAGGAAATTTAACGCTTCTGGTCAAGAATGAACTTTCTCTTGAACAATCAGAAGCAGAATGCAGCATCAGTGTTTGAGACGCAGCTCAAGAGGATTTAATATGTACCACATGACAAATTACACATGTGTAATTGGAATGATTAGTGTAATGTGAAAACAACCTGAGAACGAATGGGGGAAAAACCCAAAGCAAAATAAAATCTAATTAAAATACCATACAGTAAGGACTACACACACATTTAGTTCTGTCTGCCTATAAATCAGCAACATATTCTATAAATTTGTTAAATCTTTTTGAAGTCACTTAGGGAAAAAGGAATATTGGTGAAAATATGATTTGCAAGAGAAAACTGATGACAGATTTTTTGTTTAGGCCTGGGGTTTGTTTTAAAATACTAAACCATCTAAATGCTTTTATTTAAACAACAGCATCAAAGACTGGGGTAGGTATCCACAGCAACGGCCCCATCAGATCGCAGAGTGCCCCTGTAGCTGCTAACTTAAACTGGAACATTCATCTTTAAAATAGTGAAATACCAGAATTAGGGACTACTGGTATTTATACAGAAAATCCTCATCAGGTGAATCTTTATTTCTGCGTCTGTAACCTGCAGAAATTACCGGGCTGGTTTTGTGTTTTAAATAAAAAAAACCCCCCACAACTTGCTTCAGGGACTAAATTCAAATAATCTTTTTTGGTTTTTTACTGGCCTCTAAACACACGCAATCATCTGCGTCACTCAGCACAACTTGGATGCAACGGTATTTAGACAGCTGACAAGAAAGTGAGGACTGAAGATCAAGGAGGATGTGGCAAAGAAGAGGACCAGAACAGCATCCAAGTAGTAAACAGAGAATTATATACATTGAAATGGAAAGATCAATATACTTGGAGTAATTACAAGTCTGATAAGGAATATACAGAACTGCTGATCTGAGATCTACTTAATATTAATCCTGGAAAATGTTAATGAAACCAGACTGCATACTGAAATTATCTGCCTCTATTACTATTTGAAGAAAGTCTGCTTACCACAGGGAGAAAGGGAGGATTTAGTGCTGCTTACCATCAACTGGGGAGTTAACAGGAACAGCACCAAGATGCAGAGGGCACTGCTGTTAGTCCTTGTAAAGCATTAATTCTTTGATGTTACCTGCTATCCAGGTAAAGCAGGAATTTACGGGGCTCAAGCTAAGAATTGTATTTTAACTGAACAAATTCCCTTTTTCTGCAGGGAAGAATTAAAAAAAGCTAAATACATAACAAAAATGCTTTCAGGCATTCTCAGCCTTAACAACTGATAGCACTACTAAATATAATAAACATACGTGCTGAAAGACCTGCTCTAACTTCCCCTTTTTTCCTTTTCAAAAGAGACGGCTTCTTTCATGTAATTACTCAGCACCTATGAATGTACTAAAGCTTTTAAAGCATAAGCTTTATGTAGATCTTTGCATAAACACAGGCATGTTTATGTGGCTAATTCATATATGACAACACAACAGCATAATCAGTGGTATAGATTGTGAACGTATAAAACCAAGAAAACCAGCCCACCACAATTCCTGTGGTACCGGTGTAAATATCCCCACGACTTTCATTTTGCACATCCTAGGAAAAAAAAAAAAACAACTCGAAGAATGTAAGAAAACATTTCAGGCATGTTATGTTAACAGATCACACCAGCAGGAATAAGGGACTCAAACTTTACAGCAGATAAGTTGTCGCGTACAGACTCTGCCAGCACTAATTTCTCCCTTTTTCTGCAGGGACCTGACAGCTTTCGCTTTTCCTCAGCTGACTGTGACTGTTGGAGGAGGGAAAGGCTCTCACAGAGGTAATCACAGCCAGAGCTGCACTGCGTTTTGCACCTCACACCTTAAATTCCACCTAGAAAATAAGCAAAAAATCCCCACAAACCCAAAGCAGCCTGGTCTCAGAGCAACGGGGCTCCTCTGTGCGTGAAATGTGGTTGGAGTTGAGTAATTATGCTCTGCTCCAGCTTTGAAACCCGACTGCTACGCTTTCGCCCACACGAAGCACGGTGTGAGGCCAGGGCACCGGTGCCCGCAGAAGCGGGCTCTTCTCTCACCTCACGCAGATGCACAGAAATATCCCCTTCATCACTGGTACTGAGTTTATCAGGCAAGGTAAGGAGCTAAAAAAAAAGCTATCTAAAACTGGAATCCTCAAGCCCACAGCTCTCCATTTTGAGTACAGCATGGAGAGAAGTGCATAGGTGACCTGTCTCTGGTTTACCACATTTTCCTTTGTGCCAGATGATAAAGGGGTTTCAGATGTTTGAGACCTCGGTGTTTCTCCATAAACACGCTCAGAACACAGTCTTAAAAATCTGCATTGTAGCTCTTCTAACGCTGAATAAAAACGAATTACTAAGCCCACAGACTTGGCCCACATTCCACAGCAGAGGCCACGTCTAGAAGTCAGGTGGTTCACCACATTCACATAAAGGAGATAGCAACTTGTTGACAACTAACGCAATGGCTACCAGCTCGAATTGCCCTGAACTGGTTTTGAATCCATGTAAGCCACAACAGGCAACATTGGCAGGTATCTCAGAACTGATAGCAAAATGAACCCTGGAACTTGGAAGGACAAAGCAGCAGAACAGTGTTGTTAGGAATTTCCCCGTAGTACGACGACATCCACTAGAAGTTCACTTGAGGACCACTCACTGGCTCTAGTCCACAGGGGCTCCAATTTGCTCCAGTGCTCTGCTATGAACAGGCAGGAGCGATGGTGGCCAGGGGAGCTATGGTTCACCACTGCTCAAAAAAAGGATTCCATGCAACAGCAAATTAAGATCTTTGACCCTAATCAATTTCAAAATTGTGTTAAATGAGTCTGTTAAATAATCATCAATAAGCTTCCCCATACGTACGAAATCCTAGACGCAAATCCATTTCAGTGCACCAAGAAATGGAATACTAAGATGCAAGGAACAAAGAAAAAAAAAGAAAAGAAACAAAAAAGCCTATTGTTCACACTGGATTATCCTCATTCCAAGAAAATCCTACATCTACTTGACGAGTGGTTGCAATGGAAACAAAATACTACTCAGTATGGCCAAGTAATATAAAAAGAGGCAATGGCTGTGAATTGGGAGGTTCAGGGTGGACTTTATGAAACAATTTTTTCAGTAGGGCAGTTGTGCACAACCAGAACAGGTTGCCCAGAAAGGCTGCATAAGTGCAGTCCTTCACAGTTTTTCAAGATTTACCCAGAGCCATGGACATTCAGAGATCCCTCCAACCAACACTTCTATGAATGTACAAATCTAAGATTGCTTGCAGAGCTGTAGCATTCATCTCACAAGATTGCTCTCATTCATACAAGATTGCTCCCATTCATGCAACAGCAAAACACCACCAACTGTGCAACTTAAACCAGTGCCAGTCAGATAAAGTGCTGGCAGGTTTGTGGAGTGCCCTGATCCACCCATAGTCTTTCCACGGAGGCTCTCCAGGGCTTTTTAAGGCCCAGCACAGTAGATAAGAAATGGCCTGCATCTAGTCAGACAGCAGACAGTTGTTCAGGCAGCAGTTGCTCAGTTTTTTGACAGCAGCAAAGGTGTGTTTCCTAAATCACTGAAGTATAAAACTCACTAGAGAGAAGTCAAATTCATGACAAGCATTTACCTTGCACATCCTCAAGGTCTCTGTTCACAGCCTCCCCAAATGAGAAGAATGACTCTCTCACATGTACCCATTCTCTGTAAACCAAAACTGGCTGCAGAAGGGAAGAAGTAACTCTATCAGCAAAGTTTGACATCCCTTGGGAAGTCCCAGAACAGCTTTGCCTGGGCCACACTCCTTCTTACTAGCAGATTGCCCAGTCAAGACATGGAGCTCTGTTGGCCAAACTGGGAAGCATCTTAGAGCAGCATCTCCAGCTGATGGGCAGCAAGGATCTGGAAATAGACAAAAAGCCACGAAATGTCCATATTCCGATACTGCATGTTCTGAATTTCTCTTCATACCAGCTCTAGAAGTTGGCTGGGTTAGACAGGGTGTTGTGGCTTCAGCACCCACAGCCCAACACATCTCACACCACAGTGCATCACCGAGGCACGTAGGGGCATGGAACAACGCTTGCCTCACAGGATGGCTGTAACTCTGCTTTCTGCAAGATGCTTTAATGCTAAAAATGCTGGCGTGGCTGAACATGTGTCTGTATTTCAGATGTCCCAAATTTAGTCTAGTAAACCAGCTCTGTGTACAGGAGGTTGACATACTCTCAAATCAACTGCTAAATATACTTGCTTGGTGATGTTCTGAGAAGAAAAGGACACTACAGAAAAAACACTCGAATGACATTGATAATGCAATCATTACAAGCCACACTAGTTAGAACAACAGATAGGTTTGAAATAGATGCAAGAAGTAAAAATCCGTCATTTCTGTACATTAACCATTTCAGTCCAAAACCCAGACAGCCTCAGACCCTATTGCAATGCAAGTTCAATGCAAATTTAACAAAAACAAGACCCCCACTTCAAAGAATATAAATCTATTTGAAATTAATGTAGAAGAAGACCTATTATAACAAACTGTACAGAATCACTGAAGCATTTCAGATTCCTTCTCTCAGGTTGTACTTTTTTCCCCCCCCCCACATTCAAACCTATCCTGGTCCTAGCGCTGTGCAATGAAGTCAATACACAAAGGTTTAAATATAGAGCAGTTACTAAATTTTTCATTGTTGCATAATGACTGTGTAATCTGGCTTAATAATGTACGTAGGATAAAGTCAGAGAAAGATCTCTGCACCAAAAAATCACTTCTGGAGTCAAATGTTGTTCAGGTGCTTTTGAACCAAAGCAGTCTGGGCCAAGCCCACACCTCTGGGTCAGAGATGCCTGCAGTGAACTAATGGCTGTGTTTTCTCCCTCAGGAAAGGTGATTTTATCTCTCTACCTGACATGAAATTCACCATAAAATACAGAAGTGAGCTAACTGCAATTATAAGACTCTCATGGTTTCACAGGAAGGCTCTTCACAGTTTTATTTACGAAATGCAAATACCTGCGTACAGGGAGCAATCAAGTTTTAAATAGACTCAGCAAACACAGAAGCTCAGGATCCTTTGTGACGTGTGCTGGTCAGGATGAATGCAGACAGCATCATCAATCATAAACTTATCATTATTTCAAAGCTTTTAAGAACTGCAGACCAGCAGTAAAAACTTCCCCATTGCAACTTCAGGATTCACCAGCCAACAAGGGAAAAGCAGACCGAGGAACTCTGCCTGCCTTCCGACTCCAGCATCAAGCCCTTCTTTCTAGAGCCTGACACAGCCAGTCAAGATCTCTTAAGGGCTTCAGCTCTTTTTATTCTGTGCACAGTCACACAGAGAGCCATGACAGGGTTTTGCTGTAAATGGCTTTAACTGTTTTGAAAATCAAATGTGTTCATATTATTTTGTATATATTTCTGGATATCGTGGCCATGCATGTGACGCAGGTAAACATGTAATTATATACCTCAGTCTGCTTTGAAGAAGCTGGTGCTCAAGCGTACTTGCCTCACTCCTCCCAAAGTTAACACTTTTCTTAAAGTAAGTGTCAGGAATGATATACTTACAGCTCCTACAATATTTTTTATTCTGTACTCATTAAAGTACATCTGTTTACAAAGGCATTTAAAGAGAATATATATAAACTTTCATCTTAAGAAGTCATATCAAAGTGGTTCTAAAGAAATCTATTTATTAATGACCCAGACAGAATTTCGCGTATCTTCAGCAAAATATTGAATACAATAGAAGGAAGCAACGCTCCACTGAAATATAAAATCCTGCCTCTCCCATATTTATTTCCATCAGAAACACTTTCAATACTTTCTGCTCTGTCCTCAAATATCTTTTTTTTTTTTTTCAAAAGAGGCTCTAGCTCACACTTGAGCTGCACAATCTATTTCAACTACACAACAAATTTGCTTTAGTGAAAAGGAAAGAAAACCTCTTAGTATTAAAGCACTGTACCATAGCAAGGCACCCAGTGTGCTGATTGCTACGAGATGTGTGAAATGCCTGCCCACAGCTGAGTGCCTCGGAGTCAAAACCAGAGAGTTCAGTAGTGCCCTTGCAGCAAACCTCTCGACTTTTTATTCTCCAAGAAAAGAAAAGCCAAACACCGGTGTTCTGCAATAGATGGCATTTTCTTTCTATATTAAGAACAAAATCTCAAAGTTTGTGCTGCAGGTGAAGACTCACCCAAGGGTTGCTCCACATGGCACTTTTTGCTCGGTCTAACACCTCATAGAGGCCTCCACAACTCAATTCAGCACCAAAGCCCAGGAAGGCACCGTGGCAACTACCAGGCAGAAGAAGCTACGAGCGCCTAATTGCAGTGATTGTTAGTGAATTAAACACAACAGCCCCACAATCAGTGCAACCGCCTGCTTTAGTTACTGTAGTAGTAACTCCGAGTTCTCATCCTCTATATGAATTTTCAGGCTGCTGAGTACTTTTGTGCATCGGTTTTGCTAAATTCAGGCTAGTCACCTTTAGCAGCCAGGGAGCTGGTGGTCTTGGGGTGCCTGTGAAGTATCCAAACACAAGACATCAACTGCCCACAAATGCAACGGCTGCAAGTGTATCTCATCATCACTAGCGTTCCAAGACTCAGCGCTGCTATAACTTTGTCATCTGCAAGTTTTCATGTGAACACTGCTCAGAAATGTCTGGAGCTGTTCCTAACACGGAGGAAGACCAGGAAACCTCTGCCGCTTCTTACACAGCTTGCCATCTCAGTATTTTGTGCGTTTTATCACTCTGAAAGGTATACATGTTCTATAGTTCACTATATTTAAACGCCCACTGCAGCAGTCACAGTGCATTTTGGTTTTCGCTTGACGCCACTTCAGCCCCACTCGCTGAGCCAAGGCTCCACTTTACCTTTGCCTTTTTACCTTCCAATGGTTGTGGCTTGTTCACGTTTCAGAACATACACAAGAAACCAGAACTTATTCCTACATCTTCCAGCAAAGGTAAGTTAAAGGAAGTATCTGCAGTGCCACACAGCTATGCATTTTTGGCCAGCTAAGCCTCGTGGCAGCAACGTGCAGAAAGCTGGCTGGGCTGCAAGCCAGGGACAGGTGAATACTGGCTGCTGACTCCCCCAGAGAGGGGGTGCCTGGCAGACCGTGCTGCCCACGTTGCTCTCTTACCCTCTCCCTCCTTTCCCCATTCCTCCATTAGCTCCCTGCTGAGTGCAATGACAGCTGCCTGTCCTAAATTACAAGCACTAGGCTACATCAGTGTTTCTTCATCTCTCAAAACGCTTACAAGCCAGCTTGATGCTCCCTGTGCTCCAGTTCCCACTGAAGAGTGAGCTGTGGTGGCCCATGTACTGCCATAAGCCAGGGGCAGCAGCTAAGATGGGCAAGTGACAGCAACTCCTGAGGCTCGCTTTGGGCTGGAATGACCCTGTAAAGCAACCTGGACAATGCCAGTGTCAGAGACCTGACTGGAGCCTCAGCAGCTGGTGGCTGGCCAGACCACCCACGTGTTGTCAGCAGCATATCTGACTGATGAGGGTCCCAAAGTCACATTTGAGTTTGGCCAGCCTAAACTGCCTGCAGACCAGTCTAACAAAGACAACAAAACCAAAATACAGTGGTTTGTTTCCAATCAGTCTTTTTGCTTCATGGACTTGCAGCAGGCACTCAGAGGAGCACTTGTGCAAGGCAACGCACAGGCAGGACCATGTCAGCGAGGACTCTGGGACAGGTGGGACACCAACGGCTCTGACTGGTACCTGTTTTAATTTCTGAGGAACCACAGCCTCAGGCTCCACAGGACTGAATGCTGCAGGACCAACATCTGACCACCCTCAATTCCTCTCACTGTTTTCCTCCAGGTTCCTCCCTGCAGCCACCAGGCTTGTCCTCACAGCTTTCCCCAGGTTTCAGCCATTCCGCTGTCTTAAGCTGCTCTTACCTGAAGAGCAGCCATGGAAAGTTTAACAGCCCTTCATTGTCTCAGGTCTCAGCAAAACGTTAACAGCAACATGCAGAAACCTGAGATGTGCTTCACGGGAAATGTCAATAGGAATTTCCAAGCTATACAGGGATTCCCAAAAGCATCACATGCAAACGTAATGGCAGCTACCATTTGTCTTTCCTGGATGGTGACCATCTCAAATGTACACGTGTAGGATTCTCCAGAGGCAGCAAAAATCTCTGACCTTGCAAGAAACCAAGGCAACAGAAATCAAACATTATGGGAACAGCTGAAATCACCTGCACTACGTTTTTGTCCTTTTATGGATTTCTTTTTATCTGAAAAAAAGGAAAAAGGAGATTCCAACCTATATTTTAGCATTTCAGCCTTTGGGTTGTGCTCATCTAAAAAGAACAGGTTTCTATATTTTAAACCTTCAAAGTCAATGTCAGACAAGTAAGAACAATTCTTACACCTATAGAAAAGGAATTTGTTTCAGGTGCCTTCTATTTTTAGCCCTATTATCTACTGATTGTCTTTTAACATTTACCTCTCAAACACTTAAGCAATAGCAGGAGAGATATCACCGAGTACCACAAGTTCAGCATCACACAGCACCTACCCAATCCAGGCAAATGAGCAACAGTGCCTTGTGGGGAAATACACGGCTGATTGTACACACTTGAAAACAGAGTTCACAAAAAAAAAATTATCAGCCATGCTTTTAATAAACTTATTTAATATTTCATTCATCCAGCCTTCCACCCATTTGTTTCACACATTAAAATGTACACATTGCAACTTAGTAGTCCTCCTAAATTAGACCTCTCAAACCCATCTGTCTTACTGGCACTCAAGTTTCTTAGATTACACTGCAGGGAGACAAGATTTTAAGTTTGTCTGTTACCTCAGAATCGTGTCAGACCCAGTTAGATAAGGAAAGTGCTACTGCAAGATCCAGCTATCCCAGTATCAAGCAGTTTTAATTCCCACTTAAGTTACATGGCTGTACACATGTACTTACACACACTGCCCCTTGAAACACCAAGAGTGGATTAGGACTCGTCACCGTTCACAGTAGCGTGGTAACGCTCGTCCTCGCCGGCAGCGGAGCACCACAAAGCAAATTTGCACAGCAACTCCAAACCCACGACATCGGTCTCCAGTTCTGCAATAGTTGTGTTTTCATTTGCCACCTTTCATGGTACTCTTGAAAGCAATTTGTCGAGGATTGTAGAGCGCAGGTCAAAGAGAACTGCATTTATTTAAACAAGGAGAAGCTGTGAAACAAGGGCAGGTTTGCACTGGGTTTACACACGAGTGGAACAGGATGATAACTATAATTCTCCACAAATCAACCACTCACCGAAAGGTGGTTGAAGAGGATGCCATCAGTCTCCCCCACAAGTGGCTCCTGGGAGCGTTTATGTCTCTCTCACGTGGTGCTTAAGACACAAGGTGCAGCACGGTGCTGCGCACACAAGCTACACGTTTATCAACTGACAACACCCCAGAGCAAGTCCCTGCTTACAAATCGGCTCATGCCTTGAAACCAGCTTTAATTATCAGACTATTTCCCCACATCAAAATGCTAAGCAAGAACATCGTGTCTCAGGACAGCTGCCAACAGGAAGGATCTTAAAAAAAAAAAGGGGGAGGGAGACTACAATGCTTAGAGAAGCCGAGAGAAGCTGAGCTGTAGCACAGCATTAAGTGAAGAGAGCATGCTACCAGGCCTAGCGAGCTTCTTCTGCCTCGATTTAAACCTCCCTATACACCCAGGTATTTTATACGTACGTCAAATGAGGCGGGAAATGCGCTCAAGATTTTTATTTTTTTTACACTGCTGCATGATACCAAACTAGAGGAGAGGCAAGTCAAGCTGAATTATTTTAGCAAAATTAAAACCATGCAGTGCTGTCACACAGAGTGCGAGGCTCTGGGATGGCAGACAGCTGGAGTTAGGCAGCCTTTCCCCGCATCAAGCTAAATGAAGAGTGGGAGGCATTGATATCTGCAATACTGGATATCTGTGACTGTGGTTTTATTGTCTGTTTTACCTCTATGTCCAAATGCCAAGTAACTACCAAGTGTCCAATTTAACTAGCCTGACAGGTGCTCTAGGGACTCCATGTTCCCACGTGGAGCATGAGGCACCAAAAGAAACAACAGCAATTCACACAGCTTTTAGAACCTAATCAGAGTTAAGGCAACTCTATCTCCAGTTCAGCACCTAAAAATCCCCTTCTCACTCTCAGAAGCAGGAAATTTAAAGCTCTGATTGAGAAATTATCTATCAGAAAGCAGTGCTCGGTGCTATGTCTAACTCCCATTTTTGCTTTTGCTAATACTTCCTCAGTGCCCGGACCTTCCAAAGCTTTGTGGCCATCTTCAAGGGAGCAGCTCATGGTGGTACCTTGCGCATGCACAAATGAAGTTAATTTGTTTGGGGTGGGAAGGAGGTGTTGGGTGTTGCTGTCTTTTACCACTGTAGATACTTGAGATGTCCTCCAACAAGACAGCTGAGGTGTCCTGGGACAACAGCAGGGTGCCTGTTTCAGCCAGCCAAAGGCTGGTTCAGACTGCAAGTGAGAACACCAAAGGAAAAGAGGAAAATAAATCACCCTGAAGTAATTAAGAATACGCATCCCCAAATGCCTTGCTGTACATCTCCAATTCCATCACTGAAACCTTGTAATTAGAGGCGGATAGAAAAGACAAGAGTAAGATGTATATATAAACAAATTTAGGGGAAGGATTAAATGCACTGACTGTAATTAAAGATGGCTCTTCCAAGGCGACAATGGGTACTCTTACTTTCATATGAATTAAAAGCTGAGTAACACATACGGAATATTCCCCCCCAAAACAAAATCTGACATCAGGGGACAAAATCTGACATCAGGGGACAGTGAAGAGTTGCAGATATCTGACAGTCCTGCCTCAGAGTTTAGATTTAGCTTACCATAGCACAGATAGTGCCTTGTTTATAACTTAATTTCCGTCCTATTTCCCTTTCCATTGAGCAGCACAAAGCTGGGTGTCTCTGTGCCAGCCAGGGTGCAGTTGAGCAGAATCTGAAAATTATCCATTTGGGGATGATAAGGTATGGAATAGCTTTTCACAACTCTCCCCCCTTTCCTCCTCCTTCTTTTCCCTGTTCTTTCTTCCCCACAAAGCTCAGCCCAGATTTGTTAAGTGCAGTGTCCTGAGGTTATCTGGCAACAGAAGGAAGAGCCAGAAATTTGGACCCACTTGCCATGTGAGTATGTAAAGTCAGGCAGTGGGAACCAAGACGTCTGACAGACTATTTCAAATACCTGTTAGCAAGCAGACCCAATAACTGCTTCTAGCCAAACACACACAACAAGCTCTCAAATTTCCCTAGCAGAAATTATTTGCTCCACCCATGCTGTTCATTTCAGCAGTCAACACAACAGCATTTACCAATCGGGATTAAGTCAGCTTTCTTGGGGGAATTACAGGGTTTGCTACCTTTATGTTTTGTAAATACCAGCTACTGTGGTATGTAAGACACAGAGCGTCTGTGCAGCCAGTATTTGCAAACACTGATGGTATGATGGTGCTCCTAACTTCAATAGGAGCTGCTGAGCTTTGGCAGCGATTACATCCCAGGCAGGCCCCTTATTTAGCACCTTGTGTCTTCACTTCGTAGTTCCTTAAATTGAAACATCAATGAAAGAAAAGCAGATAAATTTGTTAGGCATTAATCCCAAGGTGGCAGTTGGGAGAGGAGGACTTGCAAGTAGTTCTCCAACCTTCTGGAGACATTTTACCACGTTCAGATATAGCCTTTGAGTGCTCCCCGAATACCTTGCTTTCTTACTATACTGTAGAATCTTAAGGCAGTCTTTCTTAATGTAGGGCGCAGAGCCTAAAACTAGAGTTACTAGTTTTCAAGTGAGAAGCGTTGCAACAGATGATCTCATGTACATCCATCCAAGCCCACACCTCTTCTGTGTCGGCTGTGCCAATCTCCACACAATTAGTTATGCTAATTGCTACAGAAAAAAAATTGCGTAACATAAACTAGAATGAAACAATAATATTAGCCACCTGACATCCTCTGACAAGTCCTGTCACTCTGCTCTGTTTTAGCAGGATGTGTGCATAGCTCGGTGTATGTGTTTGGGTTGCCATCTCATAATACAGTGCTCTATGAGGTCCCAAAACCACCCCCTCCTTCCAAAATGGGAGGGGTGGGGAGGAAGGAATATCTTCTCCATTTTTGTGAGCTGCACAGCTCTTTAGGACAAGAAAACTCAGTTTCAACTGGATCACCTATTTGGGAGGTTTTATCTGGTTTTGTTTTATTCTTTTTGCATTTTGTTGGGGTTTTTGTTTCCAAAAAGGCCCAAACGGAACTGCTGTGAAGAAATTGCATTATGCTTTTTCACATGTAAGATCTGCTGGCTAAATGTTCATGCTCGTTGTGGTTTCTGGAACATCAACTGCATCCTCTATAGCTGCCCAGACACAAAGTGGGGTTCAGCCTTGCTGGCAGGCATGCACAGCTCCTAACGAAATCCCCTGAGGGGGGTGCAGAAGCAGGCCCACAACCTGCCACATGCTACATCACCATCTGTATCAAGGGGGAAAAAAAACAAGACTAAAAATTACTCAACCTGCGAAGGACTTGTGTGCAGTAAACCTAAGCGCAACTGTCCACCAGCAGAGACCACAAGGTGAAAGCAGCCCAAGCTGTAACAGGGAAGTACACTTTGTTCCATCCAGAAAGAGACATTTTGCATTTGGGCCAACACTCCAACATCCAACACTCAACCAGGGTAAGGAAGCCCACGGAAAGGAGTACTGGAAATACATCTAGAGATACCAATACAGCACGGAGGCAGGGAGAGGAGGGGGCAGGAGGAGCAACCCACAGAACATAGCCAGCTCCTCCAGCCTAGTCTGATCCCTTAGTGTCTATTTCAAACAGGGACACTGGGTCATCAGAATTTTGTGCTCATGATACGCTTGGGAGAAAATAATCCAGCCTCCTGCAGGTCTGATGTGAATCCTGAGTACACAACCAACCTTGCCATAAACATAGGAGCCAAATTGCTGGCTTTCAGGTGCAATTGCCAACTCTTCAAACCATGGCAGGTACCACTTCTGTACACCCAGTTTTCGCCTGTGGGCTTCCACAGACTTGGCCAGTTGGGATTCAGCCAAGGATTCCTACCATGTTACGTAAGACTCGTTTCAGCTTCTTAAAGCCCATTAGCTGCCTAAATACCTTTAATAATAAAAAAATATATAAAAAAGAAGTTCCAGCTCACTCACCCAGATGTACCTAAGCATGCTTAAAAGGAAAAGTGTGGGGGGAGGGTTAATACCTAATTCAACAAATATTTTTCTCCTCCGATGAGCGGAGCAGTCACCACCAGGCACCTCTTGCCCTGTTCGCAGTGAATCATCACCCAGCTGTTGTCTGTACGGTCCTAAAAATGACCTGGAAGCCTGGCCCACCTACCTCCATTTTGTGCNTTCTAATTTCTTCAATTCCCAGAATTCGGCTGACTCAGAAACATGGGATATTTCAACAAAAGCACAGGATTAAATTTTTAGCCCTGTGGGTCCAGTTCTTTACAGACTGCTAAATGAGCTCCACAAAACAACTTATTACAGTAATTTAAGACACAAACACCACCATATACTTTGCCCCTCTGTCGGAAGTCTCAGGCTAAATGACAGGTAAAAGGGGGTTTGAGCTGAGGCAACACCACTCGCCAGACCTTTACAACCAGCACCCTCAGAGAAGCCGTCATGTTTGGGGAGGAGCAGATGCCGAAACCATGGTGGCTGTCAGCTCTTAAAAGGCTTTCGGATTCTGAAGACATTACCTTCCTTAAGCAGTGCTATGTTTACTGTAATTCATTTGAATTACAATAAACCACTTCACACCGACCAGATGGAGTAAAAAGTTCCTTACTTGACAAGAAAACCAGCAGAAACAGATACAATACGGAGGTTAAGTTCTTCTACGAAGATTAAGTGGTTCCCACCACTAATGTAGCAGCTACGTTATCTGGATGGTTTATGTATAATCTGGACATGTCCTAGAAATGGCAGAAGTTTTTATAGACCCATTACAACAATGAGATCTGTACCAGGTCAGGAAGACCCATCCAGCGCAGCGCTCTCCAAGCAACAGCGGCCAAAACTGGATGCTTAGGAGAAACATTAAACTGTCAAAGTGAACTGTACTGTTCTATACTGTAAATTAATGCCATCACTCAAAAAACCAATCCCAGCCTCTTCTGTGCTGGCATTAGGGCGTGCCTGTGACAGTGAGCTGGGTCAGGAGAATAACCTGGCTGAAGAAGCAAGCTTGTCCCCTCCCTCCCGTGCCCGCAGGGAGCAGGACCCAGCAGCAGCAGCAGCAGCAGCAGCAGCAGCAGCAGCATGCCACCAGGCTGGGTTAAAGTCCTGAAGGAAGCGCAGCAGATGCACACATATTGGATGATCCTTCCATAGAAATACTTCACCTCCAGCACTAGTTTAGGGGTTTCCTCAGCTAGTGGCAGCACCGTTCCCATTCAACGCGATGGATCCATGCAGTTATATCTTTCATGCTGCTTAACAGTACCAGCTGCAGTGGTAATTTGTGATTTTGAAAAGGCAGCCCATAATAAAAATAAACATTAAGCATTGTTTCGGTATGCTATTATTTCAATGACCTTTCAGTTCTGTTTCAAAACTTCCAAGTTTATCAGCAATTGGCAATTACACGCTTTTCATTAACCCTGCAATTTGGCAACATAAAGAATTACAGATGAAATTTAAAGGCATCTATCTATGCACTCTCTCTGCTTATATAACCTTTAAAGTCCAAGTAACTCTGGTGGGTGAAATTAACGTACCAAGGAATGTAACTGTGCTCCTGGCACCTACATTTCTAAATGAAAAAACTATCTACTAGAACTTAACTTCAGGGACACCTGCTCTATTTACTTCATCAGCTCATGTTGTATGTTGTAATGCTTCCATCATAATATATATTTTTGTTCAGAACCTACGTTTATGTACACATACCTACTTCATACACACGATGATGCAATACAGCAACCTTTTTCTGTCAAGAGTTTAGGTTTAAGAACTACACAAAGCACTACCTAAACCTCAGGAGAGCATTAACTTCTGCACGCACGGGAACACTTGCAGCCTGCCCCTCATCAGTGCTGTAAATGATGTGTATATTAGGCTCATCTGGGAAGAAGGAAAGGTTTGTTTTCTTCTTCTAAAAGGTTTTGCAAGTCACTCTGTCTCGTGTATTCCCCATCCTGGTCCTGCACTTCTGAAAACTCAGGGCTGTCCCACTCCACTGATTGAGGCCATCCTCACAGCAGCCTCAGCTTGCGGCAATACAAACTAGTGAGCCCTGAACAAGAGAGCACTGCTCCCTGTCCCACCCCAGACCCAGTGACTGAGCTGAACACTCCTGCACTTCTCTTTCTTTGAGCAACCTCCAAAGGAAGCTGGGGAATGCCCCTAGAGCACACCCTCTCCCAACAGCAATGCCTGGTTTTCACCTCCACCTGGCTGAGCTCGCCAGCTTTTGTCAAACCTTGGCCTGGGGACCTGTGATGGGATCTGTTGATCACCCGAAGCAGGATAGCACTGGCGAGTAGATGCTGCAGTGCTGAGCGCTGCCATGCTCACAATCGCCAGAACGTCCTGCCCAAAGACGTTAATCAGCTCCCACTTCTAACAACACTCCCACTGCTCGCCACAAGTTTACTATTTTGTGGAATGTAGGCAGGACAACTTTTACTGCTGCTGATCTACGCCTTCCCGCTTTTCGATAAAAAAAAAAACCACAGGCAAACCTCCCAGAGAATAACACAAATGGTTTGAGAGAGGCTGGAGATAACTGTCCATCTAGATGAAGCCGTACCGTAGTCACCCAGCCAAGGCACTTGTTCAGCTCAGGCAGTGCCAGCCTGGGGACAGCAGCGCCTGGCTTGCCAATTTTGAGTTCTTCAAAATCATTCTGTTTCACAAATTATTTTCAAAGACTTTGCCTTAGACAGGACAAGATCTTGAACTCCTCCTGCAGGAGAGCTCCTCACAGCCAGGCAGGAGCGAAATGACTTCGTCACTGAAGGAGCCCTGATGGGTCGGTCCCAGCGTCCCGTGTCTGGGCTCCATCAACTTCCAACAAGAAAGGACGGACCACGGCAGGGAGGCGTTGCTTCCTCCCGCAGTCCTGCGCAAGCTGGGAGGACACATCCATGCAGGACTAGCAGAGGGCAGATGACTCACGGCCTTCACAGAGCAGTGTGAAGATCTCGGTACAATCTTCAGAGGAATCCAACTTGGGTTTTACACCGTAATGTAGAACTAGTATAAATTGATGCAAATAAATGAGATTATGCTGTGTCTTTTTAAGAAGCTTGAGTCTCTCATGCTTTTTTTTTTTTTTT
>WEIS01093668.1:12323-30103 GCA_013389965.1 Todus mexicanus
GTTTTAATGGTTTCCAAAAAAACTTTTTTTTTTTTTTTTTTTTTCCCCTGCGTATTACAAATTAAGAACTTCATAAGATCTTTTCCTTGTCACAGATTACATGTACCAGCAGAAACAGGTTTATAAGGAAGCACTTTTTTTAAGGAGGTGTTACTCCTTCAAACTTCAGTTCCACCTTGATATTTTTCCCATTGTAGGGTCTCTTTCACAGCCTTAAGCATCAGCCCTGCAATACCTCTTCTGGTGCAGTCTTGTGTAGTCCCATGAAAGCCAGGCCAGAGCTGAGAGGAACTTCCATCAGCAACCTTGTTAAACGTCATCAGTCCCCTAACTGCTGGTAGAGCACTCGCCACATCCTGCACATCTGTCTCCCCCTTGACTTGTGACCTGGCAGCTCTGCTACTATTCTTAAATACTTCTTCCCTCTCCAAAACACAGGCAAGAGCTGTCTGCATCATTTGGGCATTGTAAGGCTAGCCTCTTGGTCGGTTGTGTTGTTCATCAAACTGAAGAATGCGCTTGGGTTCGAGTACATTCTGTACGTGTCGCCATCATTTGGAAGCAGCTGAATCACGCTGACTCTGTGTAGCAGCAATAACGTCATGATGTGGTCCTGCCGTAGCGTTCTTTTGTTCCTTGATTGCCTGAGTCTGTCTGGTACAGATTCCACTCCCATCCAGTCATTCTTACATCTCCTGATTCCTCCTGATGCTGGTACTGTGCCTGTTACCTGTAGTCTGTTACTGTGCTTATCCAGAAGAGGTTTTGCAGCCTGCTTGAGGTACATTTTTGCAGCATGATGACAAGTTTAAGCTGTAGAACGTGGGAGGACATGCAGGACATTTGGGGAAGCTTTGAGGTGGGCCGAGAGAGCAGAGTGTTCATGTCCTAATACAGGACCTTGATGCTGTTTCTAGTCTATGAGGAGATTTCTCCATCAAAACAAGCGTGCCTTTGGAAGAGAATCCAGGTGCAAACTAGTATGTGTGCTGTAAAACTGAAGAACTGAAGTTGCAGCATGCAGAAGGATCTGTATGTGCAATATAAGTACGCCATAAATACTCTGGCAGCACCTGAGCCATTCCTATTTTAATAAATCTGTTTTAATAAACAGGGGCTTTGCTGCTTAGCTGAGGTGTTAGGCTAGGCCTCTGGGTGTCAAACTGTCGAAGTTAGGCACCTTCAGAAAAGGATACTGACTCTTCAGCAAAGGGTAATTAGTTGCAGTTTAACAGGACTTTGCTCAGTTCAAGCTTCATGCATTTTTACACTAGAAATGTGTGGGGTTTTTCACATTGGTCCGTAGTGGTGTTTAGTATGTACGTTCAAGCAGAACAGCTTAAAAATGTCAACAGAGGGAGTAAGTGGAGAAATGCAAGTTAGCAGTTCACCACCTGTGTGGCCCAACACGGTAAAAACCCCACACGATGTCTGGTGTGGTCTCACACACCAGTGACATACCTAATTCCTCGTCCAGTATGGGTTTGGATCATACGTAGTTCCCGAAAGCAGAAAATAATGGATTGATTAAAGATTGAAGTGCACAAAACATGACGGCGTTTCGATTATGGCAAGCATTGCATAGTTTTCTAGAAAATGGCTTGACATGTATTCAAGGAATCTGACCTTGAGACTGAAATCATAGGCTGTGTTTACATGCTATTATATAAAGATTTTACTTCCCACTTGCTCAAAGTCGTTCTGTGAGAAGGAAAATCAGTCATTAAGTCATAGAAAAACTAACATAGTAGAAAATGTTGAACTGATTGATTATAAACTCACAGAGTGTCTAGCGGTGTTTAGCCACTGGTGTTTTGACAGCCATTAATTCTTTTAAAAAGCGATTATTTTTTGAAAACATTACTTCCATTTGCAAATATAAGAACATGTCACTGCAACACATATAAAATCCTCTGAAAATGTTTTTTAAGAGCTGTTACTGATATAATAAAGTGTAAGTATAAATGTTTTTATTTTCCTTTTTTTCCTCCTCATTTCATGCCCATGACATACTTCATTTTTTGCCAAGAATCCTTCCAGAGTTCCTAAAAATCATTTCCTTTGTGACAAAACACAGAAGGTGCCATAACTGATCCTAGCCAGCTAAAAAGTTATCTTTTTAAGTAGAAGGAAATTTTCATGAGTATGGCTTAACTACAGTAACGTGGGAGAAGCTTTCAGACTATCTCCAGATGTGATTATTTTGTTTAGCGTTTGGGTTTTTTACCCTAAATATTCAGTTCAGTTATTTTGTTCTGCAATAAACAGTAATTTATTTTATAAAGGCAAGCTAATAGGCTTTCTTAATTCCCTATCTTCATATAAACCATGCACAGTCATGGTTTTAACCTCCAGCATTCCTACTGATGCTTTTACATATTCCTGTTTAAAGTGTTAACGTCTTAACAGTTCAACAGTGTTGCAAATCACAGATGTCCTGAGCAGGAAACTTTGCTCACTAATGATCTTGTGCCAAAGTTGAGGGAAAACACTCTATGGGATAAATTCAGTCTCTTTTTAGATACATGCACCACAGTGGCATACAGCTTGGTTTAGCTGTTTGGCCGATTTCACGTGTACCTTTTTGCCATCAGAAGCAGCAGCACGTTGAGGTGGTGTGAGTGTGTTGGATTTAGGTTTAGTAGCAGATTGCTCTAACGAAAAGAGGAGTATAATGGGAAGTCCTGCAATGGGAACTTAAAATTGTCTCTTGTTTTGGCCCTGCTTGTTACTACCTGAATGGCTTATAGTTAGTGGAAACTTTTCTACTGGAGATACAAGCACTCCTCAGGAGTTTCAGGGTTTGAGATCTCCCTCTCTAAAAAGAAAGGGGTGATCTTCCTTGCTTCGTTTTCCTCTTCCCAGTCAATGACAACAACTTTCTGGACAGCCCCATGACTTACCACTAACACTTTGAGGCTCCCAGTACAGTAAGTTGAGTCAGTGTCACATGGAAGTTCTAGAAACTTGGCATTGAAATTAGTCTCTTAATTTTTTTTTTTATCCTTTCCTCCATTCTGTGGAAATACTGGTCAAACTAATTTTCAGACTTGTCTCCCTGCTTGTATTTGAGCACCAAGAATAATTTTTCTTTGAAATAGATAACATCAGATATTTTAGGCTTTGAGGGATGTATTTCTAGATCTAGGGACCAATTCGGTATTGTTGAATTCCTTTTTTTTTTTTTTTTCTTCCATTATGCTGGAGATTAAATGACTCTAACCTAGTCATTTCAGTCCTAGCCACAAAGTACAAACCAATTTGATAGTTTATATTTTTCTCACACACGCATTCCTCAAAAATGTAAACTGCAGGTCAGGAATATTGATATGTCAGCATAAAATTCACCCCAACTCTATTGCTCTGTGCGGCGTTGCAGTTAGTAGGTATAGTGTGTTACAGAATTACTCATGCAGCAGTGTGGTGGGTTAACCTTGGCTAAGTGCCAGGTACCCACCAAGTTGTTCTATCACTCTTCCCACGCCTCTGCTACACACAGCTCCCTCAACACAACAAAAGGGGGAAGAGAATAAGATGGACTCAACTCACGGAATATGATAAAGGCAGTTTAATGAGAAAATTAGAAAGCAAAGTCACGCACACAAAGCAAAGCAAGATATAGAGAGATATATATTAATCACTACTTCCCATAACAGATGATATTCGGCCTCTCCCAGGAAGCAGGGCTCTGATACGTGTAGCAGTTGCTTGTGGGACAAATGTCTTCTGACACGAATGCCCCCCCTCCTTCCCTTCTTCTCAAGCTTTTATACCTGAGCTGGCATCAGATGCTATGGAATAGCTCTTCAGACAGTTGGGGTCAGCTGTCCTGGCTGTGTCCCCTCCCAAGATCTTGTCCACCCCATCCCCCTGGTGCTGTGCCAGCCCTGCTCAGCAGCAGTCACAACACCGGTGTCTTATCAAGCTATGGGGACACTAACTCCTGCCCAGCCAAACCCAATACAAGCAGGTAATGAAATGTTTTCATTCATAATACAGGATTGATAAGAATTAGAAACAGAAAGTGGAGGTTAATAGAATCTTGAAAGTCTTTTAGTGACACTTTTTCACTTTCAGTGTGTCTTGCTAGCTGAATACTCCAGGTGACTTAATGATTTGTTATCCTTCAAAAGGTGGGGGTGGTGGGGCAGGAGGAAATGACGAAAAAAAACCCAACAACCAAACAANATGCTGGAGATTAAATGACTCTAACCTAGTCATTTCAGTCCTAGCCACAAAGTACAAACCAATTTGATAGTTTATATTTTTCTCACACACGCATTCCTCAAAAATGTAAACTGCAGGTCAGGAATATTGATATGTCAGCATAAAATTCACCCCAACTCTATTGCTCTGTGCGGCGTTGCAGTTAGTAGGTATAGTGTGTTACAGAATTACTCATGCAGCAGTGTGGTGGGTTAACCTTGGCTAAGTGCCAGGTACCCACCAAGTTGTTCTATCACTCTTCCCACGCCTCTGCTACACACAGCTCCCTCAACACAACAAAAGGGGGAAGAGAATAAGATGGACTCAACTCACGGAATATGATAAAGGCAGTTTAATGAGAAAATTAGAAAGCAAAGTCACGCACACAAAGCAAAGCAAGATATAGAGAGATATATATTAATCACTACTTCCCATAACAGATGATATTCGGCCTCTCCCAGGAAGCAGGGCTCTGATACGTGTAGCAGTTGCTTGTGGGACAAATGTCTTCTGACACGAATGCCCCCCCTCCTTCCCTTCTTCTCAAGCTTTTATACCTGAGCTGGCATCAGATGCTATGGAATAGCTCTTCAGACAGTTGGGGTCAGCTGTCCTGGCTGTGTCCCCTCCCAAGATCTTGTCCACCCCATCCCCCTGGTGCTGTGCCAGCCCTGCTCAGCAGCAGTCACAACACCGGTGTCTTATCAAGCTATGGGGACACTAACTCCTGCCCAGCCAAACCCAATACAAGCAGGTAATGAAATGTTTTCATTCATAATACAGGATTGATAAGAATTAGAAACAGAAAGTGGAGGTTAATAGAATCTTGAAAGTCTTTTAGTGACACTTTTTCACTTTCAGTGTGTCTTGCTAGCTGAATACTCCAGGTGACTTAATGATTTGTTATCCTTCAAAAGGTGGGGGTGGTGGGGCAGGAGGAAATGACGAAAAAAAACCCAACAACCAAACAAAAAAACTTAGCTAAGATGTTAAATGTAGTGTTTAGCTATCCTGCGTTAAAATGACACAATGTGGGGGGTTTTGTGCAGTGAAACTGCACGTCTGACTTGCTCATTAGCCAATGTTGGAAATGGATAGATAGTACTTAGCTTGCAAAAAGTTCCAGCCTTTTAAAAGTAATGGAATATAATTTGTTTTTGTAGCGGAGATGAATTCCTCAAGTTTCTTCAGAAGTTGAATAAAGAGTGTAGTAAGCTGACCATTCCTGTGCAGACCGTGAATAAGCATTTCCTCAAAAATTCTCACAAGGTATTCAAGCAAAGAAAAAAAAGACTGATCTAGAGTATATTGTTCTATTCTAGAACATTATTCTACTTTGTAAAATGAAAAATGTGAATACTTACCAATTGTCTTGATCGCTGTATAGAGCTATGCAATGTTCTTTCTCAAAAGGACGCTTTTTAAAATAATTTACTTCAAAGAGTTAAGCACAAGGTCTGTTTCTTCGTATTTCTGCTGATAGAGGAGTTAAGGTGTCCCAACAGTTCCCACAAAGGCTAATAGAGAGTAATAGATGATCTCGTGCACAAATCGCACAATGAAGACCCAGCATAAATGCAGTTATAAACTTTTTCTGAGGCTGTCTTTTATGATACGTTAACTAAAGAATGTTAAATCGTAATCTGCGGTAATTCTGGCAAATAACTGTAACTGTTAACAGATAGTACTGCAGTGGGCACCGACCGAAAGTTTTATTGAAGTCTGCAAAGACCTGGTTTGCAGCGTTGAAAAGCTGGGGGAAGAAGTTGCCAAACTGAAGGACCTCGTGGAGAAGGTGAGTATGTGCGAGACAAATGTGACATCCATCAGTGAAATGTTTGGTACCTTGGTCTGCAACAGGCTTTTTAGCCAAAGTTTGGACATTGCATCCACCTCTCCCCCATCCACCTTTCCATGGACAGAATGAGAAATAATCTGGAATATTCCACAGCAGCTTGGACGGTCTCGAAAGGAAGGTGCAGTCAATCTTTTTCTTTCTACCAGAGGAAAGAATCAAGTGGAATGTAGCCATGTGGGCTTGGACAACCACTGCGGCATAAATCCCACTCTGAATACTTACACTCTCACTTCTTAATTAAGGAATCGTTTGTTTGGAATTATTGACTCACAAGGAAGATACTAAGGTTTTATGGATTGAATGGGAGACATCCCAGATAACTCCGCAGAGTGACAAAAGAAGAGGGTGGGAGAGGTCAAGGCTAGATGTTAGCACCATATCAGTCATCCTCAAACCAACACAGTGACACGCTCTTGTCAGCTGGGGTCATTTTAAGTAATAGGCTAGCAAAAGGAATGGCCGCTGGGATAGAGTAAATGGAGCATCAGTGTCAGAAAGGAATCTGTTGCTGAATGAAGCCATGTGGAACTCGGACCTTGAGTCCTGTAATGCTACTAATGCAATTTCCTGCAGTTTAAGTAAATTTAATGTAATATAACGGCCTTCTCCCAATAAATCACTTAACACCAAATATATTTTGAAAGGTAGGTAGAGGTTGTGGCAAAGAAATTTTTAGCTGTTTGTGTTTCTTTTTTATATATATATATGCAAAAACCAACTGTATGTATATATTTAAGTCCTGTATGCGCAGGGTGGTTATAAGGGCTGAGGGTGAATCCAAGTTAGACGCCACTTGACTTTGTTCTCATCTGTACTTAAGGTTTTATGGCTGTCAGGATGAAGCACAGTGGCTCTGTACCCAGTGTTAAACCGAGGTGTTTAAATTTCTAATTACTTCAGAAATTCAATCCCTGTTCTATTAAAATACTGTCGTGTTTTATGAATTTCGCTGATCAAGACTTTAATACAAAACATTTTTATGCTACTGAATTTATGGTGGGGCCATCTTGAATGAGTAGAGCACTGAAACCATTAGGAGAAATGCCAATTCAAGTGAACCGGTTAAATCTCTTAGGTAACAAGTTTATATAAATTCCCTTAAAATCCTCAGTACTGTTTGCTCAGTCATTGCAAGACATTGCCAGCAGTACATGTTATGTCTGTAGCATATATCACAGTGTTACAGTATAATATATATGTTATTTTATATGTATAATAATACATAGTTTTGGAAAGCACAGTAAATGAGGTGGGCTTCCAAGCATTATAAACTAAGGTAGGGAGTCGGAACCTAACCCTGCTGCACTTCACGACAAGGTTCCACTCAGCTTTAACGTGTGTTCAAGCTGGTGCTTGTAAGGTACTTTCCACTCCCTTTAATTTCAGGAAAGTCTAATCTGTTGCATATTTGACTTGCTTTCATAATAAGCAATTGGTTTAGTAATTAAATGGCAAAAGTTCCGGGTAAAATATGATTGCATTTTAAATGTTTTATTATTAGATTTTTTTGTATCATCTATTAGCCGTGTGGTTTGCTCCTGAGGAGTTAAGTTTGTAAATGAACAGTTTGGGGTTTTCTAATACATTTTACAGAATGATTGAGCATCAGGTAAGATAAAGGTTTGCACACATTTATTTCAATTGAAGTAGGGCAGAGACAGAGTGAGAGAGAAATAATATCAGTCCTAGATGCACGCAAATTCTTAGGACTGGGTACTTTATTGCATACTAACTTGTTTCCTTTGTTGCACTTTTTACACAACCTAACATCTGCCTCAGGATGAACAGAGGAATGACCCCAGCCGAGTGAAACTTCCAGAAAAAGCACCCACCTTGGAAGGAAAATTAGTAAAAATGGGAGCAGTGACATTGCTGGGATTTGTTTTTTTCTCCTTTATAACTAAGTTAGTGGTGAAGAAAACCTGACTTCAAGTTTAGTGCTATGAATACTTTTGGAAAATTTGGTCCCATTATGCTTCTGTTCACTATACACAGCTGAGCTGAAGTCATAAGAAAATTTGTGTGGCTTCTTACCTTATCTGTAATATTTGCATCCACTAAGTATTCTGATCTAGAAATGAAGTTATTAAAAATTAGAACTGTTACTTACATGTAAGGGGTTTATTTTCAAAATTATTTTTGGTATAGACTGTAGGTCTTAAGTCTTGTCAAAGCTGCTTTTCTTTTTTCAGCATAAAGCTGTAATTATTGTTTGCTAATTGGTAGTTTCATTTTTACCTTCAGCTGTTGTTCAGAGGTCAACATGAACAAATAATTTTGATTGTATCACATTTTTATTGAAAATAATGCTGCAGGTGTTGTTTTGGGGGTTGGGAAGGTTTAAAATATTTTGAGTATCTTGTGCATTTTTATGTTGATGAAGATCTTTTCTGTTGCAATTTTTCATAGTAATCTGTCATATGAAAAACTTCCCAGCGAGGGGTGCTTTCATTTTCCTTTGTCACAGCCACAGGACTGGAGGTGTTGTTGCACATTGCCTAAAAAGTCATTTTCCGCTGAGCTATGATACTCAACTTATGCCTGAAGCCTGTTTCCTTTGGAATACCTGTTTCCAGTAAGAGTTTCATCTATTAAGAGGGCTATAGCAAGCCTTTGCTGTTAGAATGCAAGCAACTCGGAAGGTATAGCAGCATGGTGTTTTCTTGGTCTGGTCTTTCACTACACCAGCTTCATGCTTAGAGTAAGTTTTTCTTAATATTTTCTCCACTTAAAAGGCTGTTTGTAATGCCGCAGTAAAACACTAATACCTGTTTCTCATCTCTTTACCAAACCAGCTACACTGGAAAAATGGGAATTGGTATAAGTTAATTCCAATCAGTTATGTTTCTGTAGACTTTATCTGTACCAATGCTGACTGCTTCTTAAGAGACATTCTTCTGTCAAAATAAAAAAAAAAGGAGATAAACCTCAATGACTGTGTCATGCTTTAGCTCTCACTTGTTTTCAGAGATGTTGTGTGGAGTCTTAATCTTTGATGCTCCCTCCAGAAGCTGGTAAGAAGAAGATAAAGTCTTAACTGCTACTCCAGTTGCTGTCACAGCTGTTCTCTGCTTTTTGTTTTAGAAAGCCATGTCAAGTGTTGGGATGTTTCTTTGTCACTGCAGTGGTTTCACCTCTTTTCCTCCCAGGTTTCTCCTTCAATGCAAGAAGCATCCTAGTGAGTGATGAGCCAGAGGCAAATACAACATAAATTGGTGGGATTTTTTTCTATTTTGTTGCCAGCTTTGGGTCAGAGGGGATGAGCTATGTTCCCCACCACCACCATCTACTAGCAGAAATGGAGAAGTGCACGTACGATCAGCATACTGACTTGAACCAGTAAATTATAGAAAAGGAAATATTTAAAAAATAGTTCTGTTTCTTCATATTGCTTCATAATTAATCTAAAACTTTACAAGGTGCATATTACAAAAGGAGGAATCTGTGGAAATGGAAAAATCCATGGAAATACAAAAATCTGTAAAGTATAGTTATAACTGCTTGTCAGGATCATTTTACATACACGAGTTTCCTCTATGTAGCTCAAAATACATTTCAAATGCAGGTGCCTAGCGAAGGGATGGCTCACAAGTAATACTAGAATTTTGATACCTAACATCTTTTGGCTTTTTCTCTCGTGGGTGAAGGTGATGGGGTTTTATCGGTTTGAGGGTGGAACCATTTCCAACATGTCTGTTCACTTTAGTTAAGTGGAATTCTTTCAATCACTGGTAAGAATCACAATGTTAGGGATGGTAAGGGACCTTGAAAGATCATCCAGTTCAATGACCCCACTGGAGCAGGATTACCTAGATCAAGTCACACAGGAACATCTCCAGAGATCTCTGGGATTGTGCCCTTGAAAAGATTCTGTTACTTAGCCTCACTATTCCTCACTTCTTCACTTCAGTGAAAATTTGCGTTAACGAAGCCGCTTCAGAGGACGTGGAATGTAGCTTCCCTTTCAGGAGATGCATTGCCTACCACTAGTAGGTCTTGCCATTTCAGACAAAGAAAAATCTAAATTACTTTTTTCCATGAATTTGAATAAAAGATCTCCGTATAAGCAGGCCTTTTAAGCTAACCTTGGATGTCTTGCGGTTGAATAGGAAATCCGCTCCAGAAATGTTTTATCAGTATTTACCTAAAGTGTAGGTATAGAAATGGGAATGATACAATTGGTGTAAAATACCTATGAGGGAAAAAATAATGCGCAAGATCTGGCTGATAATTTTTATAGTCCCAAGAGTGGCAGTAAAATAATCTTTACAGAAATAAGTCAAAGGTCTGAACACTTGGAGATGATCTCCAAAACACATTTGGGAGAGTGTGGTCCCATAATCTTACGGATCACCTATTTTGGGTGCCTACAGTTACGATTGCAAACAGGCGAAGACCATTTGGGTTAAACACCGGCTTTCTGCCAGCAGCATCTTTGGCGTGGTGCTCTGTTCAAGAGTAGTGTTCAAAATGGCATAAACCACACATGAGTAGCAAGGGTCTTGGAGTAGCCGTTCTGAACTGTCTCCTTAATTGATCAGTCATGAACAGTGTTGTGTATGATATGCTAAGAGACAAAGGTTATTTTAAGATAGCATGTCATTAAAAAATGTGCATGTTCCTCATAAGATTCCAAACTCAGGCTTAAACAATGAATTTCGAGGTCCTTTATTCACTTTCGTGTTGTTTCAGTGCCTCTTTCAAATTCTCTGCTTGAGAAGGTATCACAATATGGTTGTGATAGGGCAAGAAGCAAAGAAAGAGATTCCTTCACCATCTGGCCCCTGAGCTACGCTGTCAAAATTCTCACCCCCACCAGCACCCTGTAAGGGAGCCTTCAGATGAAAAAGGTCCCTGCTGAGAGGCCTCCTTCTGTAAGTCATCAAATTAAAGTCATTATCCCAAAACAGCAAGAACACAATGATTTGCACATCTATGAGGAGATTGGAGGAGAATGCTAAAGAGCTTTGCATACATTAAGCAGGTAAGCCTCGAAGCTCCAGGAGGCATTGTTCTCCCCTTACAGTAGTGCAAATTGAAATGTGGGAGGATTGAGTGGATTGGACCTGGGGCCAAATCCTGCACATACGTAGCCGCTTAAAGATGTAGCCAGGTTCCTACTTGCCATACCATTGGATACCTAACTTCTCTTGATACGGATGAATATTCACGGAGTGGCCTTTTCTGAACCTTTAGACTGTTATGTAAAATTAGGGCCTTAGGTCATCCCGTGGACATCAGAAAGAACCTAAAGAATTTTTGTTTCTAACCTGTCCTGTCCGAGATACACTGTAGGTTGTTTGTGTGTGTGTGTTGTGTCTCTCTTCTGTGCTTTCGGATTCACCCTGTTCTTTAAATTTGACGTGTGAAGTACTTGGCCTTTCATAAGGCTTGCCCACTTTTTCTTGTTGGGTACCAGTTGCCAATAGTAGACAGTCATTTGGGGCATCTGCATTCTTAAACCAAGAAAGAGTGAGCTTTTTTTATTACCTTCTCCATTGACTCAGAGAAGTGCTGTGCTTGTTTTTTCTTCATCCAACTGCCTTGTTGGGGACAAGACTTAAGCTTGAGCTGTGCAGTTTATTCTTTTTTTTCTCTTGCCATCTCTGAACCCCTTCAGGTGTTCCCCAAAGCTGTAACGTGCTCTAAAGTGTGAGTAGGTATTTGCTGGCATTTGCCTTCTCTGTCCCAGCAGTTCTGCAAAAGTTGCAGGTCGTCCTTCCCAAATAAAGCTTCTGTGCTACTAGTAAAGTACTACAAATGTTGCGTTGGGCCTTATGTGGTGAAAGATTTGGAGTCTTCAGCCTTGCTAAACAAGCCTCTTTCAGAATATATTGAAAAAATCCGTCTTACCCTGTGTCATGAAGTGGTGGCTGTGTGATCCAGAGCTTGTCTACGTTAGCTCTCAGCTTCCTTGTGCTTGTTTTGGGTAGTCATACCAGGAGGTAATCGTGCTGCACAGATAAAAAGCCTTGAAGGTCTAACAGTTATTGTAACTATAGATTTCTGCTTTAAAGACTTTTACTGTCATTTCTTTGTTCTGGGAGTGGGGAGGGTATATTTGGAAATTTATGTTTTCCTGTACTAGAAATAGGCATTTTCAGGTAAGGGGGCTCCATATTATACAGACCAGAAATGATAAGCGGTGAGGTATGGAATGGAGTGTTACTGTCATTAACTGAGTAATGTGATGTGTATCTTTAACAGCTTTAATAGCTGTGAAATTACTTTTAGTTTTTATCCTGATTCAAGTGGTGTAGCTTCATGTAATATAGAGCCATAGTCCCTGGAGGTAGGACTTCTCTCTGGGAAGAATATTCAGTCCCCTTTCTTTTAAGTTGTGCTACTGACTGTCGTACGTATGGGAAGATGCCTTCTACTTAAGGGTTTGGTGGGGTTTTTTCTTACTCATTCTTCTTCTCAGATGAGCCTTCCATGCCTTCAGCTCTTCTGAAAGCAGTCTCTATTTGAATGTAGCAATACAGGTTTAGCTACATTATTTTCACGATTTTATTGGAAAAACTCGGCTCAATTTCATAAGGTGTGGATTCAAAGAATTGGGCTTTCAGTGTTACGGGCTGTTCTGCTGTCACCTGTATTGCACGTGGCTGATTTCTTGACTGGATGAGAAATTGCATGTGCATAATACTCATGGAAGGCACATAATGGCTTTGTAAGACCTGTCTGCTCTTACAGCAAGGAGGCCAACAGCCTCTCCAGGGCTGCATCACATCACCTGCAAGTTGAGGGTGTGATGCTTCTCCTCCCCTCAGCACTGGGGAGGCCACAGCTGAAGTGTGGGGTCCAGTCCTTGGCTACCCAGTATGAGAGGGACATGGACGTGCTGGAGCACATGTGCTTGGAGCATGTGAGCTATGTAGAGAGGGTGGGAGAGCTAGGATTGTCCAGCCTGGAGAAGAGAAGGCTCTGGGGCATCTTATCCGTGTATATAAATACCTGGAGGGGCAGTGGAGATGGAGCCAGGATCTTCTTGGTGGTGTCCACGGGCAGGCCAGGAAGCAGTGGGCACAAACTGCAATGCGGGGAAACCCATTTCAACTAAGAGGAAAGAAATCCATCCTGGGTCAGACACTGGAGCAAGTTTCCCAGAGAGGTTGTAGTCGTTCTGTCCTTGGAGGTTCTCAAAACTGGACAGCCATCCCGGAGCAACCTGCTGGTTCACCCTGCTCTGAGTAGGCAGTTGGACTGGAGGAGGTCTCTGTGGTGAGTTGACCCTGACTGGATGCCAGGTGCTTACCAAAGCCACTCTTATGACTCCCTTCTTCAGCTGGACAGGGGAGGGAATATAGAACACAAGGCTTGTGGATTGAGGTAAGGACAAGGAGAGGCCACTCACCCATTACCATCATGAGCAAAACAGATGACTTGGGTAAATTAATGGATTGCCAATCAAATCAGGGTAGTATAATGAGAAATAAAACGAAATCTTAAAATACCTTCCCTGTACCCTCCCTTCTTCCCAGGCCCAACTTCTGATTTTGTCTACCTCTTCCTCCCCATCATGATGCAGGGGGATGTCTTGATCAGTTCTCACATTGTTTCTGCTGTTCCTTCGTCTTTGAGGGGAGGACTTCTCACACTCTTACTTCAGTGTGGGGTCCCTTGCATGGGAGACAGTCTTCCACAAACTTACCTGTTGTGGGTCCTTCCTATGGGCTGTAGTTCTTCACAAACTGCTCCAGTGTGGGTCCTTCCCACAGGGTGTAGTCCTTCAGGAACAGACTGCTCTAGTGTGAGGCTCCTGTGTGGTCACAAGTCCTGCCAGCAATCCTGCTCTAGCATGGGCTTCTCTTTTCACGGGGCCACAGGTCCTGCCAGGAGCCTGCTCCAGCACAGGCTCCCCATGGGATCACAACCTCTTTTGGGCATCCACTTGCTGTGGTGTTGGGTCCTCCATGGGCTGCAGGTGGGTGTCTGCTCCGTGGTTAACCTCTGTGGGCTTCAGGGAGACAGCCTACCTCACCATGGTCTTCACCATGGGCTGCAGGGGAATCTCTGCTCTGGCACCTGCAGCACCTCCTCCCCTTCCTTCCTCGCTGACCGTGGTGTCTGTAGAGTTCGTGCTCTCACACATTCTCACTCCTCTTTCCCAGCTGCTGTTGTGCAGCATTTTTCATCCTTTCTTAAATACGTTACCACAGGGGCACTACCACCATCACTGACGAGTGGTGGGTTTGTCCTGGAGCCACTTGGAACCGTCTCTGACACCGGAGAAGCTTCTGGCAGCTTCTCACAGAATCCACCCCATTAGCTGCCCTGCTACCTAAACCTTGCCATGCAAACCCAATACAGCAGGGCACCTTCCAACCTCTCCTGTTCCATCATTCTGTGTAACAAGAGACAGAAATAATGGATCCAAGGTGAATTCGTGTAAGGCCACCACAGGGTGTAGGGCTCAGAGAAGGAATCTGAGCTGGAATAAAGGACTCTTCTGGAGAGGAAGAGGACAACATTCATGAGCCACAGGTAAAGAAGCTCCTGCTAATACAGAAGGGTATCTCAGAAAAAAACAAGTGGGTCAGCTTCTTACTGCAAACATGAGAAAGCTGGTAGTAGGAAGGACTGTAGCTTCTGCTCAAAGGGGTCTAAAATGTTGCTGGAATTTGCTGTCCTCTCTCTGGTGTTTTTCTCCCCTGCTAATTGATCCAAGGTGTGTCTCTTAAGCTTCAGAAAATGATGTCAGCCAGCAGCTGAAAACTGAAGTATGTTTCCTCACAGTGATAATAGATGTTGAACGCTCATTTGTTGCTTTTAAGACCTGCTGGAATCAGTAGCTGGAACTGTAGTTGCCTCTGGGCTAGTAGTAATGCTGGAGAAGCGCTAATGTGCTCCAAGCCTCTGTTGCCCTTAACCTAAAGTCTTTGCAGTCAGAAACTTTTCGGGGGGAGGGAGGGGAATGTGTGTTGCATTTTGGTGGTTTTTTAAAAGTTAAATTGGTGAGTATGTGAATGTTACCACCTCAAAAGTTGTTACAATTCTGTATTTTGCATTTTCTTTCTGAAACAGTAGGTGCTTACACCAGGTTGTATGTCTGTGATCTCAAGAAGTCATACTGAGTACATACTGGAAGGCTGATGTCTTCTGTGCAGGCAGTCATGGTTATAATGTGCTGCCTGAAGAACAGATCTCAAAGGGTGCTTCCTAGCTTGCTTTTTGAGGATTTTTACCTGGTACTGACAACCAAAGGTATCTTTTAGGAGCAAGCACTGTGCGGTTCTGAAGTTACTTTGCAACCTTCAGAGTTTGTTACATCCAGCAAGGGCTAACCAGGCATCTCTGTGTTGTTACAATGGGTTCTTGTTTGGAGTATCTGTTACCCTGTATTTCCCTAACAGAAAGACCTCTACTCTGCCCTGGTGAGACCACGCAAAACTGTATCCAGTTTTGAGCTCCCCAGCTGAAGAGAGACAGGGATCTACTGGAGAGAGTCCAATGGAGAGCTATGAGGATGATTAAGGGACTTGAACATCTCTCCTGTGAAGAAAGGCTGAGAGAACTGGGGCTGTTTAGTCTTGAGAAGAGAAGGTTGAGAGGGGATCTTATTAATGTCTGTAAGTATCTGAGGGGTGGGTGTCAAGAGGAAGAGGCCAGTAATAGGACAAGGACTCACAGAATCACAGATTGTTAGGGATTGGAAAGGACCTCAAAAGATCATCTGGTCCAGTCCCCCCACTGGAGCAGGATTACCTAGATCAAGTCACACAGGAATTCGTCCAAGCTAGAACACAGGAAGTTCCACCTCCACATGAGGAGAAACTTCTTTACCGTGAGGGTGACGGAGCCCTGGAACAGGCTGCCCAGAGAGGTTGTGGAGTCTCCTTCTCTGGAGACTTTCAAAACCCACCTGGACGCATTCCTGGGTGGCCTGCTCTAGGACTAGCTCATCTCTAGAGGTCCCTTCCACCCCCTAAAGTTTTATGATTCTATCACACAAAGTGACAAAGTCGCTCAAGTCCTTGTTCTTGAATTCACTCCGAGCCCTGGCACCCCCCCCCCACTCCTGTGGCCGCGGACCCCCCACCTCGGACTCTCAGCTCCGCGATGGGGGCACGTACCCTGTGTACCCTGTGCCCCCCAATCCCACCTGGCCAGAGCCCACCGGCCGGGGTCCCCGGGGCTGTGTGGCACCCCCATACCAGGGCTGTGCTTCTTCTTTGCCTCTCCTATCGAAGCCTGAGAGGTGCCAAGTGCTGCTGGGCTTTCACCCAGCCGGGGTGGTCGGCGCTGGAGGCTCCGCAGCAGGTCTCGTAGCATCTGCTGGCGTGTTTGAACGAAGTTGTCAGCTCGAACAGTTATTGGAAAGCAACTGGCTCCTCGGGATTCCTTGCCTAATCAGAGGTGTTACCTCCTCCTCCTCTTCCCCCCAGTGTCTCTTGACATCATTTCATCCATCAGAGTTTCAGAGGAGGGGAGGGAGAGGGGGGAAAAAAAAAAAAAAAAAGGAAGAAAAAAAAAAGAGCAACCAAAGCAGAACCCACCCAGTTTGTGAGCAGCCCACACCAGCCCCTCAGTTTTGCTGCGAGTGCAGGGGAAGAGCTGGATCAGGGCAAAGATGAAGGATGGGAGCGGGGCTGAGCTCCTCGCCCTGAAGAATTTGGTGCGGGGCGACTCGAGGGGAGCCCGGAGCGCCGCAGGGATCGGCAGCCCCCGGAGCCCTGGAGGGGAGCAATAAACCCTGCGTGGGGCTGCCGAGGCGTGTTTGAGCCACGGGCAAACCAGGATCCCTCAAGGTGCGTTTGCTCCTGCCGCTCCTTGTTGCTCCATGGGATTTCTTCTGCCCCCCGCGACTGACCTGATGTGGACCGAAGCGTTTCTAACATGAACTTTCTCCCTGGGATCTGGTGGTCTCTTCCTTTGGTCTTGGTCTGGGCGACCCCACCAGTCACCTCCTCATGGTGGTAAGCTGTGCAATTCCAGGAATTTTTATTTGCTCTTGGGGAAGGTGTGGTCGGATTAATTGTAAATTAGGGAAGCGGGGAGAGGAGGGGGGGGGAGGTAAACCAAGCCTCTCCCTCTCAGGCTTGTACAAGCGGAGCTCGCTGCTGCCAACTGCTCCGGTCCAGAAAACCCGGCCTTAAAGCAAGCGGGATTAGACGGGCTCGGCATCTCCTTCCACACCCCGTCCCTGCTCTCCGGCCTCCTCCTTCGCATAAACCCGGAGGAGCGGCTGAGCAGGGCTTTCGGCGGGGGCTGAGAGGTGCTGGGGGGGATCCTTCCTACCCGGAATGGGGGGAAGAAGAAGAGAGGCACCTCCCGGCTGGAGCTGCCAGGCTCAGGGGGGGCAGCGGGGCACCCCCCGGGGCTGCCGGAGGGAGTGGGAGGAGGGCAGGCTGCGGGGAACACGCCCGAGGGGCGCGGATGAAGCGGCGCTGCTGGCAGCCAGCCCCGGCGGTTCTGGGAAGTGGCTGCAGCAGGGCTAGTTTGTTGTTCTGTATTATTATTATTATTATTATTATCTATAATAATATATAATATTAATAATTAGTAATAATATATTGTATAATATATATACTATTATATAATATTAATAGAATACATAATATTAATTAAAGGGTTATTAAAGGGTTATTAAACACTGGAACGGGCTGCCCAGCGAGCCGGTGGAGTCGCCGTCCCTGGAGGTGTTCAAAAAAAGACTGGATGCCACACTTAGTGGCACGGTTTAGCTGAGTGGTGGGGGTAGGTCATAGGCTGG
>WEIS01093675.1:8015-27862 GCA_013389965.1 Todus mexicanus
AGGGAGATTGAGAGTGGAGAGAAGGGAGAACTTGTTGGTGCTGAGGGTGGGGAGAGCCTGGCCCAGGTTGCCCCGAGAGGTGTTGGCTGCCCCATCCCTGTCCCCATTGCAGGGGAGGTTGTTGGGGGCTCTGAGCAACCTGCTCTAGTTGCAGATGGCCCTGCTCCCTGCAGGGGGGTTGGGCCAGATGCCCTCTAAAGGTCCTCCCAGTCCAAACCAGTCTGATTCTTTCATATGATTCTTCTAGTCACCTCAAACTGCAAACCTTCTACAGTGACTCTGAGGTAGCTGACATGGAGTTCACGATTTTACAGTATTTAATAGCAGATGTAGAACAGGTGTCCTTTAAAGTACAGTCATGTGTGAATTTAATGTAATCTCAAAGACCAGTTTCGACTTCCAGCCTCAATCATATGCACAATAAAAAGCGTATTTTTTATAAATAAATGCCTGAATATTTGGAAATACATAAATACATGAAGGCATTTGTAGAAGTCAAAGCTGATTAACAAAAGAGAATGTGTGGGAAATTCTGTTCCATCTGTAGGTCATAGGGCTTCTTTTTTAATTCCATGAAGTGGGGAAAGGTAGAAGGGATATATTTAGGGATGAACTTTGCAGAGTAGGGTTAATGGTTGGACTTGATGATCCCAAGGGTCTTTCCCAACCTCAAAGGTTCTATGATTCTGTAAGTCAAATAAACATGCATAAAATAGGACTATAGAGTTTTGTCATCGTGCAAACAGTTAGACTGCCATCTGTTCAAAGAGGCAAAACACAGTTAGCTCAGCTAAATTCCTTGATTAATGTACTAATGGATATTCAGAGGGGTTTTAATAATATTAAAAAAAAAAAGAGCTTGAAATAATCTAATTCGAAATGACCTTGAATTTGGAAAATAGGCAGCGCACCTCGTGTCTGAAAGGGTTCGGTGTCACTGGAGCGGTGTAGGGGGTAAATCAGAAACTGGGAAACTCAGAATCTGGGAAACTCAGAAGCACAATTCCACTTTTCAAGGAGAACAGGGAGGTTTTAGGGAAGAGCGCGTTCGTGATGTGTTTATTGTGTGGTAAACAATAGCAAGCTTTTTTTAGGGAGTGTGGAAGTACGCAATGAAAATGAATCTTTGTGTATCAAAGTGGATGCTAATGGAACATCTAGTTTTCTACTCCATTAACACTGATTTATTTTTTCTGTGTATATAAATCAGCTTTTTGAAAAGACGCATGATGTGATTTATTTTATTTTTTCCCCTACCAAATTAAAACGTTCTTCTGAAAAAGTCTATTCCAGAGAACACAAATAATGCGATGAGTCCCGCTGTCATTATTTCCAACGCAGAGTTTAGGTTGTATATATGAGCTGCATATATTTTTTTTCCCTTCTCATTCCACGCTTTGCTTCTGTTGCACCACACGCGATTCTGTTTTCCCATCTCTTTTTTTGTAGCCATTCACTAGCCACCAACGCAAGGGCTGTCAAAAGCACTTGGCAAGATTACTTAAACGATACTCAATGCTGCTCTTTATTTATAGTCCCCATCTCTTCATTTATCCATCAAGTTTAACAGAACATGTGGATGATCTGCTTTTCTCCTATACCATGTCTGTGAGGTTGAGCGGAGCTTTTCTTTACACCTTACGCACTCCTGCTTAACCTATAGACCCACAGAAGGGCCCCCTGGAGGTGTTGTAGGGCCGATTTGCTGTAGATATTAAAGACAGAACTGCCTGTGTGGGGTTTTAAGTGCTTCACAGGGGATGCTCGAGTAGGAAGCATCCCTCCTGTCCTCACAAAGCGTTTCTGGGGCCTGTGCATGTCCCTGAAGGGAGCAGTAACAACGCGAGCGTGCTGGACTTCTCTGCAGTAGATCAGCGGCCTTCTGATTAATGATCTTCCTCTGTCTTTCTTGTTACCTTTCCTGTCCTTTGTCTTGCGTTGACTAATAAATACTCTTTTGTCACAACTGTGATACGATCTTTTGTGTTCCCTTGTTACCGTGACTTCTGGTTTTCTGTGACCCTTTGTTTCCTGGTGTTGGTCGTCATGTGCATCCTCCAGGCTAGCGTTGGATGACGCCATTCGACACAAGCAGCTGAACATATCATCCCGTTTTTCACCCAGGGTGGCAGGGGAGAATGATTTCCTTCAGACTGTTATAAACAAAGTGATTGCTGCTAAAGAAGTTAACCACAAGGGTCAGGGTACGTACCGCTCTTTCTATACACTGCTGTACCTACAACTGCTCAGCGCTTCGTTTGCAGCGCGGGATGGTGTTAATTTTGGAATTGAGGGGGCATAATGTTACCTGCACTTGCTCGCTGCTGTTTGGGACCAGAAAGTGTCTTTGAGTGGTTTGTTCCCCCTCTCCCCAATCCTTCAGGGCTCGTTCTATTATTCCCCCCCCAGCCCCGCATTCACTCTACAGTCATTTTCCTGCGTTGTCCATCGCTTGGACATCTTTATATTTCTGTGCTGGAAACGATGACTCAGGGAGCCAGCTCATGCCCTTGAGCTGTGGACTTTAGCCTCCTCATGTTGAAGGAAGGAATATTTTCTTCCTCCCCTTCCTTCGCCTTATTTTCCTGCTTCGCAGCTGCGCTTGCAGCCCTTGGCTCCCTTTCAAGAAGACAGAGGTGTTGCTCCCGGCAGCATCGCACCCGCCTGGGCTCGGAGGTGGTAAGGATGGAGCCAGAGCAAGGCAACCTCGTTGATACCTTCTCTTTGGGGCTGCTCCCATCACTGCTCATAACTCAGTGTACAAAAACTGCTGTCAACTCTGCAGGCATGAAACTGAGTGAGCTTCCAAAATCTGAATTGTGTGTCGTTTTTTTTTTTCCTATGTGTGGGTAAACAGCACTTCACGATCATAATGTTGCCTGCCAGGAAAAAAATGAATTGGGTGGTGGCTCAGTTATTATTGTGCTGGCTTCAATGTTTTCTGGGGAGGCTGGATTCAGGATGTTACAAGGCCGCTGGGGAGTTTCCCCCAAACATTGTATGTCTGAATATCCATATCCCTTGTAGGGGGTTTCTGAACAGTAGCCCCAAGTACGATTTTATCCCTTTTTTTTTTTTCTGATTTTTACTAACTGAGAGCAAATAAAAATCGAAACAAGCATTACTTAAAAAGGACCCATTATCTAAAGAGGAAAACTTTTTTCCCCCCTCTGTTTTCACCTGAGGTCAATGTGTATCAGAAAGGAGGAAACTCTTCAGCCTCTGATTTTTTTTTTCTGGTTCTCTCCCTAAGAAAGGTGCCCGAGCAAACAGAAAAGGATTCAGAGTTGGTGCTTAGCCAGTCAGCGTAGGTGCAGTTACTGTGTGATGAAACAGCAGCTGCCAGAAACATCCCTGGCAACAAGTCAGCGTTATAGCCTTGTTGAAGAGCTTTTAATAGACACGAAAGCTTGCTCCTGAATATATACAAACCGAATGTATAGTTAGTTGTCTGTGTAACAGGATAACCCACAATTTGTTTTATAGATGATGACTATTTTTGGGGGTATTTTTCCACAGATTTTAATTGTAGGATTTTCTTCTGCTAGTTGCTGCTGGAATTATTTCATGCTTAAACTTACTTTCCACTTTACCAAGTGGAAGACTTCTTTGGAGTGGCTTTTTGCTTTATTTTATTTTTTATTAGCTGGTCTTTTTCCTCTAACAAAAGTCTGATATTCGTCGTCAAGCAGCAGCTCTTCAGTGGCGGCTTCTGCTACAGAAGAGAAAAATGTCAGCTGTGTAAAGCTGCTGCTGTAGATGGCTTTGTGCTCAGTGCAGTGAAACCAGCTATGGGGGTGCTGGTGATGAATCAATTCAGGGTGTGTTTGTGCTCTTGGTGCTGTGTTTGTTGGCATCTCAATATCGGTTGGTTGTAACTTGATGTTGGTTTGGTAGTTCCGTCATTGGAAGTGCTCAAGGCCAGACTGCACGGGGGTTTGAGCAACCTGCTCTAGTGGGAGGTGTCCCTGCCCATGGCAGGGGGGTTGGAATGAGATGATCTTTGAGGTCCCTCCCAACCCAACCCATTCTGTGATTCTATGATAATACTTAGGTTTTTTTTATTTGAATCAGTGTTGCCACTTCTCTTCCTTCCTGGGGAAGATAAACACTTCATTAGGAAGAACTTAGGAGACTTAAAAGGGTAGATAGAAGCTTGAGGCAATTCTGCTAATGGCTTCGTAACTGTATTTCCATGAGACCCTTTGTGGAAGACTTCAGTGATGAGTTTAGTTCTGTGAGGAGGAGTAGGTCCAGCTGATAACCAAGCATTTCCTTCTTCCCATCTGTTGGATGGTTTTACTAACCTGTTTTTCTTCTGAATGAAGACCTATTGTATTGAAATTTTTGGACTGAATAAAATTTTTGGCTTTAGTGAGCCCGTGTAAAGTAAGCCACACGCACCTAGTTTTGAACACTTGCTTAAATCCTTCCTACCAAGATGTCTTCTAGACAGGATTGCTGCATAGTGCGCAATGCAAAGGTCTCAGTCCTGATCTTGAACAGAACTCCAGTTTCCCTCCTTATTTTAGTCAGCTTCGAGGAGAGGATTTCATAGAGTTTTCCAGAAAGTCTGATATAATCAAACATACGAGGTGTACTTTGTGCTCGAAGCAGTGGGGGAGTTCCTGAGTGCTCTAAGATACTTCTGAAACATATTTTCTTTATAAATGAGGAGCAGTTACCTTCACGTACGTTCTCACATTTCAGGATGCATGAAAAGAAATCTTTCGTAACTAGAAAAAAAACCCCAACCCTGCTAATTTAATAATTATGTGATTTTTACACAACAGGTTTGTGGGTGACTTTGAAACTTCTTCCAGGAGATATTCATCAGATTAGGAAAGAATTTCCACACTTAGTGGACAGGTCAACAGCCGTGGCTCGGAAAATGGGGTTTCCTGAGATTATTATGCCTGGTAAGTCACTATGTAAATTAATGCTGCTTCGTTATATTTTAAACTTCAATATCAGTATTTACGGAACCTGGGGGGAGAGGGGAGAAGGTAGAAAAAAATTGAGGTATGGTAAATATTAGATATAATGGATTGTCAAAGGATTTTGTCTCGTGTAAAATAAATGCAAAATACTTTGGCAATACCTGCCACGTGTGCTGCATCAATACAGAAAACAACTCCTCCCAAAGGACGTGATATCAGTGACAATGGAAATTCTTCTTTTTCCAGCAAAATCCAAGCTAGAAAGATTTTTTTCAGAGGAACAGGTTTGGTTTAGAGCTATGCAAGTCTCTTAGGGTTTGTAGTAGTTTCAGATAATGCATTTGAACTAAAGCCATACTGCCTGTTTTTAATACATGTATATTCCGTGGATGTTCAATTCTGGTGTTTACAAAAAGAAAAACGTCCCCTAAATGTGATATTTCTCAAAATAAAAACTGCCATAAGCAACAGACAACAGAAGCCCTGCACTGTCCTTTCCAGATGGATTGGCTCTGGAGGGTTCATTAGTTACCTTCAGAACCCATCCCTGTTGCAGGTGTCCCTGTGGCTGCTGACCCTGCATTTGTCAAATGTTCTGCTGTATATCCAGTGTGGTCTAAATGCCTTGTTGCCTCTGCTTGTTACGATCCTACGTTGGCACGTAAACCATCTGCCTCATGAAATTATTGGCAATTCGCTGTTTCCCCGATTCATTTTCAAGATTTCAGTTGAGTCAGAGTGTAGTTGAAGAGCGTTTTAAGACTCAGCAAGATACGTTAGGGTTAGATAAATCAGTGGCTATGTCGAAACTCATCTTTTCGAAGTAGTAGTGAAAGAAGCTGTGTAAAAGAAACCCCAAGAATGCAAACCAAAAGAACAACAAAACCTAACCCAAAAAACCTCACCGAAAACCAGAAGTGGAAGTGAGGTGTTTTTGAAGTGATATGGTGGTCACTATAAGGAGGACTTCAAGGTGCTGGAGTGTATTCAAAGAAGAACAACGGAGCTGGGCAATTCAGTCCAGAAATTGTGTGATTATTTTTTTAAGTTGTTTTTTATTAGATTGAACTTGCTGCACTATGAGCTGATAGTTTAGATGTCTTAGCACAATTTCAGCTGAACAACTGCTTTTCAGCACTAATAGTTTTGGATGTTCAAGACACCGTGGCTTTTACATGTGTTACCATGTGTGTCCATGGTTGCTGTTACTCAATCATGGTTTCTACATGTTGTTGGTTTCACAAATCAATAGATCCACTGTGGCCATTGCTAAGAACTTTGCACTTTGTTCTTCTTTTCAGGTGATGTTCGTAATGACATCTACGTGACATTGGTTCAGGGAGATTTTGACAAAGGCAGTAAAACAACAGCAAAGAACGTGGAAGTTACAGTATCGGTGTACGACGAGGATGGCAAAAGATTAGAGGTATTCAAGTATTTAATGTCTGGGTTTATTTGATTTTGATACGTATCTGTTTAAGCCTTTTTAACATCTTCGTATCTGTCAACTTAAGCTTTTATTTTTCTTTACAACAAAACGTTCTCCTTCGTCACAACTAAATACATCTTGTCATGTCAGCACATGCACTTTGATACTCGTTTCATAAGGAGCTCGGAGCATGAGCCATTCTCTCTCATTTTGACCTACTTCACTGATTGATTTTTTTTGATTATTTGAAGGAAAAAAACCCCAGAGTTTGAGATACATTTTCTCTGCTGTTTTTGTTTTCTAGAGTGTTATTTTTCCTGGTGCTGGTGATGAAGCCATCTCGGAGTACAAGTCAGTAATCTATTACCAAGTCAAGCAGCCTCGCTGGTTTGAGACTGTGAAGGTATAGAAAGTGTTCTGGTAACTTTCTCTGGGTGGGTTAACATGAAATTAATACAGAAGTCAGTAGAAAGCCTTGAGAAACAAAACTAAGGAAATCCAACGCTTGGAATCATGTTCAGCAGGACGAAAGGAGTAGCTGAACTAAGGAGGGCTTTGAGAGACAGCTGGAAAATAGATTTGACTTTTTTTGCGTATAATAAATTTGATTTCATCCTTTTGGTCAAGACAGCTGGTGTGGGGACACCCCAGCATCTGTTTATGAAAGCTTTCCTCTATTTCCCTGAAGCTGACCTAGAGAAGTGGGATATTGAGGTTAAAAAATAATTGCCATAGTGTTGAACTCATCGGTGTTTTGGGATCTGGCAGGTTGTGCTTTAAGCTTGCTGGATTTGCTCGGGTAATAACATTTTAGCTTAAATCCCAATTTTTTAGTATTCAGGAGGAGGCCGGTGTTAGCTTTTTTAATATTCTGTCTAGGCGTAGTCAGTGGGAGCATATTTTGGGAGAAGGGACTTACAGCTCATCTCCATACTGTTTTTAAGTCCAAGGTTGGTCTGGTTGCCTCTGCAGGCAGAAAGTGGCTGTGAGGGAGTGACAGAAGCCTAGACATGGTGTTGGGGAGTGTGAGTGTGGGTGTGATTTAGAAAATACTTCGGCTTTAGCAAAAATTCTGGTGGAGAAAAGCATTGGTTACATCTCTGTCTGTCGCTTACATGTGGATCAGAGATACACTAATAGTATGTGTGGTACCAGTGTTGCATAAATAATGAATATGTTAAGAATTGTTTCGTTGCTGCTGTTGATAATCAAGCTCATTTCTACCAGTCTAACTCAAGAGGGGTTCATTGCTCAGCTGGGGAGAGAGTGTTAGGGGAGGCTTTGAGCTAACAGCCCAACATCTGAAGTTGTAGGTCTTGGGTAACTTGACAGGCTTGGCTCCTTCTCTCTCTCAATGCAAGAATTGGTACCTCAATCTTGACCCAAAATTTTCCAGAGGAATCAGGGTCTTCAATGGCAAAATGAAGCTGCTACTTAATGGTCATCTTTTTGAAAGCGCTAAGCGTGTTGTTGCAAGATGTCTCGATGAGATTTGATAGCGGTCAGTGATATTTGAGGATGCTACACTGACTGTTTTCTTTCTCCATCCTCTTTCCAACATGTGAAGGTGGCGATCCCCATTGAAGATGTGAACCGCAGTCACTTAAGGTTCACCTTCCGTCACAGATCATCGCAGGACTGTGAGTAATTCAGCCTTTTCACGATGGCTCTCATCAGTGTCTGGTGCCAAAAGCTGCTGAAATAGACATCACCTTCCCAATCTGGAATTGCCTATTGTCATTACTTTCAGTGCGCAGATAAGGTTTTTTTCCCTGCCTATTTTATGTTAGCATCTCAGCTTCTTTTTCCCTTCACACCTTCTTGTCTTACATATTGCCATCAAGTTTTTTTCCTTTCCTGCTCAGTTATTTCATCAGGTCAAATATAAGGCGTAGAGAATAAAGGTTTCAGTCAGCAACCGAAGGGGCTGTGGACTTGTATATCTCAGAGGGAGGTGGGTAGGGAGCATAGAATCACAGAATGGTTTCGGTTGGAAGGGGTGTTAAAGATCATCTCGTTCCAACTCCCCTGCTGTGGGCAGGGACACCTCCCACCAGACCAGGTAGTAAAGATATTTAACAACCCCATGTGTGAAATGGGAACGTGAAAGAGCTTACGCTGGTTTTAACAGCAGAAACTGAAGATGTAGCCATAAAGAAACTTGATTTCTGCTTCTCAGACTGACTTGTGGGGGCTTTTGAAGTAGTTTTGGTCGAAAAGATGCTTGAGAGCTTATGCTTTTCCTCAGCTTTCCTCCAATGTTACTGGTAGCTGAGGAGCTTTGAGCTGTCGAGGATCAGATGGAGACAGCAACACATCTTCCATTTACCCACAGCTGGGTTGTAGTGGAGTTTGGGGATTTGCCTTGTTTCTGATGACATTGATTCCGTTTAGAGAGGCTACAGGGGCTGGCTGTCTTGATAGGAGAGCCTTTCTAAATCTACAGCAAAATTTTTGTCATGGATTAAATGCGTAGACAAAGGCATTCATTGGGTAGTGTCCACTGGATCTATTTTGAGGCGTGTAGTACTCCTCATGTCTGTGTATCTCTGTAACAAGTAATACATTACCCAAGAGCAGTTAAATGTAGCAGTGTTATTTTGCAAATTAATCCATGGGAAAAGACTCAGTTTAAAGAGCGATGCTTGCTCATGTAAACAATGTGCTGAAAATCCATGTCATTAGTGTCAAAAATTATCGTTGTGCATGACAAATGACTACTCAGAAATACTTTTATGATGACTCAAACATTTAGGTTGGCCTTGGTTTAATTATTAAATTGAGGCCGTGCTTTAGGGCTGCAGGGCTTGCTCACAGGCTCCTCGGGCTATCTCCAGTTGATTGCACTTCCCTTCTTTCTGGTTTTACTTCTTATTTTGTGATTTCTGCTTGCCCCGTTGTTTTGGTCTTATGTAACATTTAATAATAGATTTTGAGCAATGGGAGCAAACTGAATGTGGCTTCTAGTTCGTGTTAGTTGTAGCTAACTTGTTAGTTGGTCAGCTCTCAGAAACTTGGTTACTTCAGCTCTACTTGTGGATCCAGTTGCTGGTTTGGTTCTGATGTTCCGCCTCCAAACGCTAGAGCTCTGGTGAGATCCTCAATGCTGGTCTTGAAGTTCTTCTAATTACTGAGCGCTGTCATTCTTTGAACTCCTAAAAACCAGAGTGTTATAAATGCATCACACTTCTGATATGTGTTTAGCAAGTTGCCTTAACCCAGCTTTCTAAAAGAACAGACAATATAGAAATATTAAGCATCTAATTACTGTTGGGGTGGTCAGGTGCTTACACATTTATTTGACTTTTTTTTTGCTTCTGTCTTTAAAAGACTTCCCTAATTTCTTGCACACTTACTCCATGATTGTTCATCTACATATTATCCATGGTTTTTTGAGATGTAGGTGGACTGCCTATAGCAGTATTAAATAACGAATTTTGTGGGGGTTTTTATTTTTATTGTTACAGCCAAAGATAAATCCGAGAAAATATTTGCCCTGGCGTTTGTGAAGCTCATGAGATACGATGGAACAACTCTGAGAGATGGTGAACACGACCTTATAGTTTACAAGGTAGAATCTTGAGATAATTCAGTCTTGCTACAATAGCCCAGCTGACTGACTTCTAGGGAATTCCTGATACAAAATTGCACAGAAAAAATGTGTTAGGGACTCTTCTGTTAGTTCAAGTGACTAAATAGCAAGCACTGGACAGATTGATTGTTAAACCTTGAGTATGTTTTGCTGGGGGTGTTTTAATTTCAAAGCCATGTGTTATGGAGTTTTATGTGAATCTTCATGGCTGGGAGAAGTTACTTCTGTAGCTCTTGAAATATCACATCTTGGCTCTAATCCGTGCACAGCTTAATGCTAAGTTACTGTTGTGAAAGAGCCATTGAATTGCTCTGATTCTAGAGCAAACCTAAGAAAATCCAGTGTAAGCAGTAAACTTTTATTACCATGGTTTTTTCATTAGGTATTTTCACATTTGTTTTCTGTCCTATTTAAAACACCCCTGTAGGCAGAAGCCAAGAAGCTGGAGGATGCCTCGACGTATTTGAGTCTGCCTTCCACTAAAATAGAACTGGAGGAGAAGGGACACTCTGCAACAGGGAAGAGCATGCAGAACCTCGGAAGCTGCACCATCAGCAAAGACTCTTTCCAGATTTCTACTCTAGTTTGCTCAACAAAACTTACCCAGAATGGTAAGTTCGTTCGAGTGATGGAGTTTCTGCCCCTTACAACTGGAGTGGGGTTGCATGTACTGACTTTCCTGCCTTCTCTATCCCCCTTCCTCTGCAAGTGGAGGGTGTCCTGGCATTGAATTATCTGTCTGCAGCAAAAACATCTACTGAGTGTGTTTGTTACCCACCTTTTTCTCTGCCCGTGGGCTCTGCTTTGCTTTAGGAGCAGTACATGTCTCTTAAGAAAACAAGCATCTCAAATTAAATGGAAAGGGGACTATTAGTTGGGTCTGAAGTACACTGAAAACAGGCTGTGTGGCGTTTCACTTCGCTGTGGGTATGAATAATAGCACTAAGGAAGATGAGTTTGCTTTCAAGAGTAGGTAATATCATGGCTCTGCTCCCAAATAAGCTGTTTTATGTTATTTCCAAGGTGCAATATCCATATCTTATGCCTGAAGAAAGCTCTCTTATTTTCTTGTGCTGGGCAGAAGGGATAGGAGCGTGACAACGCATTACGTGGAGGTCACTCGTGTTCACACATGAGTATGAGGAATGGAGCTGGCACTTTTTGTTCCTTTTAAAACTTGCCTTCTGTACGTTTTTCACGCGGATTTGTCAGCTGGCTGAGTGCATCCAGAGGCTGTGGAAAGTAGAGCCGATGGCAACCACCAGAGCAGATATTTCACATTTCCAGACTGTGCCCTCTCTGTAATTTTTGTGCTTAGTTGCCATGGAGCGGTCCCTTGTTCTCTCTGCTGCGCTCGGGAGTGTGGGTGGGTCATTGAGATGTGAGTGAGTCATGCCAGGGAAAAGGATCTTTCCTTTCTGACTCAGGAGCCAAGGGGGGCTTGGTTCGGATAGATCCATGGGGAGTCCAGGTTGTGGCTGAGGAGGGCTGGATTGTCACCTCATGAGTCCTCCTCTGTCCAGGGGGCGAGTCCCTGCTCTGCTACAACTTGGGAGTCAACTCCTAATCTGATTGCGGTGCTTTCCAGTGGCGTCTCTGTTCCAGCTCAGCCTCGGTGTTTCCTATTCCGAGCACATCAGATGCACTGCAGCCTGGCAGGCTGAGAGCCTGAGAGGGTGTTCAGCAAAAAAACTTGGAAATGATTTGGGAATTTCATAGCAAAGACGGGATCATAGCTCGGCGGTGACATAGTGGCCTTGGCATTCTGTAGAGTGCAGAAACCAGCGCGTGGAATTGAGCTGCTTTTTCTTGCTAATATGATTAGTTGGTGGTTTTTTTTTCCCCCCTCAGATCATCCCTGGTGCTTGTTAGTAGTCAGAAGTATTTCATAGTGATCAATATACTGACATTGCTTTCGCAGAACCATTATTAGCATTAAGACTGAGCATCGATTCCGGCTTAATTTACATATAATTTGCTTTGAACTTTTGATCTTTATTTAAATGTTGCTGTTAATTATGTTGTCGGTGAAACTTTTGCTGAGAGTTGCCAAAGCCTTTTTCCCTTCCTACAAAGTATTTGGACATGAACTAAACAAGATCACAAGAAAGAAAAATAATTTCATCATTGAATTCCTCCTTCAAGTTAACATTTTTCACCTAAAAATGGGCAGCGCTGTTCAGGTCGTGGTTTCTGAAGCTCCTCTGAACTTGTGTAAAATTGCTGGTTAATATTCTTCCTTTAACTTTCTTCAAAACACGTGAAAATCCATGATTATCCTCGTTTACCTAAATATTGAACCAAAACATAACTGTGTCCTTTGAATTATCTGTAATAGTTGTTTGGTCACCCTCCGTAAGTACCTTAGAATTGGCTCTAAGAATTATTTTTATTAATTCCAAGCATATGTTAATAAATCATATGTCTCTTTCTGCAATATATTTGATGTTGCAGACTATCTTTTTCTATATGCACTCTTTGAACACTCACTTGACTTGAGTTCTCTGTGAACTATAAGTTTATGATGTTGCTTTTCTGTTCATTATTGGCATCCTTAGCATCTGAAAGACTCTCCAAAGTAGCAGACTTAGCCACTGGTAAGACTTGAGCTGTTGTTTTTGAGGCAAAATGATAGTATAATGTATCTACTTAGTTAATTTTGAGCAGTTGTTAGTGATTTGTGGCAGAATATTATTAAAGCAACACGTTTCCTGGCCTTTTCTTAGAATCGTTTTGCTTGAAAAGGACCTTCAAGATCATGGAGTCCAACAATTAACCAAACACTGCCAATCCCTTCACTAAAACCATGTCCTTAACCACCTCATTTACGTGTCTTTTAAACACCTCCCAGGTATATAAATACCTCCTAGATTTTATATTTAATTTTGAGGAAGAGTAGCAATGTACGCTGAAGAGGAGGATTTGCTGAAAACAAGCAAAAAACCCAAACCACAGCCTTAGGAATTGGTGAGAGAAGCTTCTGGAGGCATCAGAAGTTGCAGTTCATCATCACCTTGGCCAGATTCTCCTCCTTTTGCCATCTGACGAAGACCAGAATGTTCTTCCCACATCCACAGGATGTCCATGCCTTTATCTTTATTCTACTCTAAAGACCTTTGTGACAAATACACCCTTTACGGACCGAAGAAACACTTGGACCTAAACATCAAGTGCATTTTTGTGTAATGAAGTAGAGCTTCTCTATTAAAATTCTGGAATTTAAGAACTGACATGAAACTGTATCAAACTTTAGAGCTCTGTGTGTGGTAAAGTCGCGACTGTCACCGAGTCTCCACCTTCTTTGATACCTCATATTTGCTTTGCTGCTGGTTACCTGTTGTGGAGCACTGAAGGCATCAGCACGTACCTCAAGTTTGGGGGTTTTTCGCTTGCTTTTGTTTTTCTTTGGTTTTCTCTGGGTTTTTTTTAAGGTTAGAAGTGAGACGTTTCATCTCATGTGTTATGGGCTATCTGCTCACAGTTGGTAAATCTCAGTAACAAGGTTCATTTTGAATCTATTCCTGATGTCATGTCCAGGTCAAGGTGGTGCGTTGGGTTTATTTTCCTTTTTCTGCGTAGCCTTTTGAGCTGTGACAAACTGAGGTCTTGTGATGTCCTGTGTGGGCAAGACAGTTCTGGTATTTGAATTTTCTTCTGTCAAGCAGAAGCTGGAAGTTTTCTGCCTGAAGGAAAAGGGCTCAAGCCTCTGGGTAATAGTGGCTCGTACTGATCTGGTGTCAAGACTTTGAGGATGCAAGGAGATGAGGCTTTGAGGAAGGAGTTGAGAGGAATTTTACTTAGTCGTTCAGTACAGATGATAATTAAAACCCCACCAAAACTCAAACAACACACATGGTAGGAAGAATTCAGGTGCTGCTGTGGCATGAAAAGTGAAGATGTAAATACAGAATTGGAAAAGATCAAATAGTGGAAAATCAAATGCTTGTTAGTGAAGAGGGAAGATTGTTTCCAAGAAAACAGGGAAATTCGCAATGGAAATATTATCTCATTCCTTTGGTGACTGGACTTGGAGAATTTTGAGTGTCTTGGGAAACCTTTGCATGGACACAGATCAGGGAAAGTATATAACCAGGAAGCTGGACCATTCGCTTCCAATTGCAAAATAAGATGTAAAAGAAAGAGCAGGATTAATTGACCAAATGGCACTTTCCTGCAAGGATTAATCCCAGTAACAGACTGAATGCTTATTTTTCCTGTACGCTGTAACTTAGTTTTCTCATTCTGGACCACATTGGCATTTTCTGTTCACATGTGTATATTCATTTAACATCTGCTGTATCATCACGCTGGGAGTACACGTCGGTTTGTTTTCTTGGGGGCAATACATGATGCCATTCAGCGATATAGTCGGTGGGCTGGCTTTTGTTCAGCTCATTTCTTCTGTCAAGCTGGTGGTGCCTTTTTCAGAAGTCAGAATGAAACCAGATGCAGTAGTGGAAAGATGATCTAAATGTGTTTGTGAAACGTTTGGGGAACTCATGGAGGAATCTTTTCTTCCAGAAACAATTTTTGTGTTGATGTTGAGCTTCCAAGACTTCACTTTCAACCTACATACATATCGTAGGATATATTAAAAGAATGAAAAATGAGGACTGGGGTTGTTCAAAGCTTTAATGTAGCAAAACGCTCTTTACTTCTGCTCCCAAATTGATACGAAGGCTTGGTTTGAATGCTGCTCGGAGGGGACTCTATCCTAAGGAGAACTGCAGTCCATTCCTCTAGAAATAATTTCATTTCTTGCCTAAAATGAAAGATTTGGGGCAAGTGAAGCAGCTGGTCTGTGGCTCTGCATGTAATTCCAGGATGTACTCTGCAGGTGCATGTCTTGGTAAACATCTTGGTGGCTTTGGGAGTTTGAATAAAAGGAGAGTGGGGTTTTGGTCGGGAGAAGCCTCCTGACTTGTTGTCTAAGTGTTATATTTGGTAGAATTCAAATAAGAACCATATTGGGGGATGGGTAATGTGCAGGTGTAATTCAGGGGCTAAACTGAAGGTAAGGGAGTCTTTCAGATCCTCTATTTGTCTCTCTTAAGGGACTGCTACTGAGGATGACTTATCGATGGTTTGGTTTGTGCTGCAAACTTACTTTTCATGTGTATGGGAGGAATTTTTCCCCGATGCTCATTTGTCCAAGTCAGGAAGAGCTTGGAGTTCGGGGTTTGTGGGCGGTTCAGGTGGCATCTCAACAGCTGCTCGTGTGGGTTTGACATCCTGGGGCTCCAGTGCGGTTGTTAATATTTACAGATGTGCTTATTTGCAAGGGAACCTCAACTGTGAGGTCCTCCTGAGAACTTCTCCTTAAAGGAAACTGAGAAATGGTGTTGTGGCTCTTGGTGACTAATAAAAGAGAGCGGGTTTGCCTTCGGCATTCACTGATCAATAAGGATATCCAGGAGTGACACCATCTGAATAGCGGGATGTAGAATGTTGGGGATGAGACCATTTGGAGTCAGTTTGTTTCCCGATTCGTTCTGTGCCCTAGCTCTCCATGGCTTGGAAGCAGCCAAGCAATTTGGGCACTATGAGTTATTAAGCAGACAACTTTCCCCTGAATTAGCTTCGTTTGCGACTCTTTGCCTTGCATTGTGCCTTATTTCTTTTCAGTTTATTCAGCGAGAGCAAAGAAGCTCGAAACATTAACGCCGGAAGAGTCACGGCCCTGTAGATGTGACTCTGTTGGTGGCTGACTAATTTCATTTTGGCATCCTTTTTTAAGCACACAGCTGTTGTGTACCGCAAATTAAAACGGAGGGATCAGACTTCCTTGGCCGAGATTTTACCACAGGCATTTCAAAAGCAGGCTGCTTTTTTGAAAGCCTTTCCGAGTTCTTTCATGGTGGAGGGAGTGTACGAGGTCTCCGTGGTGTCAGAATCACAGAATTTCCTGGATTGGGAAAGACCTTTATGATCATCTAGTCCAATCATTAACCTAACACTGAGAAGACCTCGAATAAACCATACCCCTCATCACTATATTTATGTGACTCTTATATACTTCCAGGGATGGGAACTCAACCACCTCCCTGGGCAGAAGCATACGAGAAATAAGTTGTTTGTTGAAACTGGGTGGCCTAATTGTCCTCCAAGTGTGAGGGAAAGTAAATATCCAGCCTGATATAACTGTTTTGGTTCTTCCCAGTTGATCTCTTGGGACTTCTCAAATGGCGATCCAACACCAACCTGCTGCAGCAGAACTTGAAGCAGCTGATGAAAGTTGATGGCGGTGAAGTGGTTAAGGTAAGAAGTTGATTTCTTTTCAAAATAAATCCGATATCCTAATTTTGCTGGATCTCCTATTATGAGATTCCTTATCTTTTTGATTTCTTTCCTCCCCCCCTCAACCTCACTTGGACATTAAGTCGTGACTAGTTATCGTTCACCCTTCAGGATGCTAATGCCCTTCTCCTTGCCCTCAAAGAACATTTCAGATGTTGAGTAGTGGTAAAACACAAGTAAAATGCAAATTTCTGGAAACACGGCGTGGTTTTTTTAGCACTTCTGTGACTTTTTGTATAGAGATACATGAAGGTAAAGGGTGTTTTTCTTTGCAGGATTAGAATGCCTTGGGATTCTCACGTGGCGATATTAGATGTATTTTTAATATCTGGATGTGGAATGCAACCCTAGTGTGTGCTGCTGCTATTTTGTTTTTTTTATTAAAGAAAATTATTTCTCCTGAAATTTAGCTAAGCCAAGTTATTTACATTCGCCAAGGCTACTGAGTGATCGTGGAGACCTGCATAAAGACAGATTTAGCTGTGGAAAATAGTAGGCTGGGACTTCATTGAATGTGTTTTAATAAATCAAATCTAAAAGTGTCAGAAGATGGAATATCGTGGGGAGAGGTGACCCTTAAGGGCCTGTAGTGCTGTTCTCTGACTTCAGTGGCTTATAATTTGGTTAATAGAAGCGTAATGAATGCCTCATCCTGAAACCACTTGAAATATCCAAGGCTGATGATATCCTTTGAGTCACGTGATAAGATTCTCTCATGTGATTTGTTTTTTCAGAAAGGTCCTACCTGCTGCTGTTTTGTTGTCCATCGCCTGATAGCTAAAAACTTGACACTGATACCAGCATCTCCCAAGGGTTGTCGTAGTTCTGTTGTTTTTAATTTCCCCTCTTCTCCATTCACTGTCGCAGGACTTGTACGAAATCACACTCCCTACTCCCTGTTGCACAGGGATCTGAGAGGACAGAAGAGTGAATGTCTAATTTGCTTCCTTCACCATTTTAATTATTATTTTTTCAGAAGACCACTGTCCACGTTATCCATCTGTTACAGCAATGGTCAGAAATTCTGCGTCGAGTACTCTATTGCACCTTCATACTGTCTAGTTCTTAACTGTTCCTTTTTATTCTTCCAGCTTCTTCTGTCATGTTTTTGAATAGGGTACATAGTACATGTTAAAAGTACATGTGATGAAAATATTCAAGTTTTTGGTTGAACTCCTTATTTCTTTAAAACTCCCGTAAATGCCTCTGCCTACGGGTGTCTGTTTATCACCAAGTGGAGATGGTCCAAGATACTCATTCTGTGATCGACTGTTTCAATATCATATGGAAACTCGAAATGTTAGCTCCTTTTAGCAGAGGCTCTGACCCCAATTGTGCTTCGGGTCTATAGGATATGAGAACGTAAACCAAGAGCGTAGAAATTATTCGCTCTAGCTCCCGACCTGAGAAATGCTTTCCTGCTGCTTTCCACAACAAAAACCATGTTATTCTCACTATTACGTGAAGTCCTTGAGCAGATTTAAAACGTGAACTCTACCAACAAAATCAATATATGGTGCCTGTAAGTGAAATGAAGACGTGATTGGCCATGGCGTGGCCTTCTGACCTTCCTTTGGTCTTAAAGGAACTCAGCCAGGCTGCGTTTGGGATCTACGAGTATTATTTCTCTTCAAATCAAGGCAAACTTCACCTGTCAAAGCTTTGCTCTCCTTGCTGCTGCTTAAATGCACCTTATTAGCTAACTGAACGAGTGGGACTGTGAGAAAGCTCTCATTCCTCCCCCCTCCACAAATCCTGTAGAGAAATAATGAGCTGGATCTTCCCCAGAACTGAAGTCTAAAATCAGCTGCAAGCATTGCCTTTTCCATTTTTTCATCTTCAGACATTAGTGGCACCATCTGTGGCTCCTTAGTTGTTTGGAGGAAGTTTGGCATTGGTGTTTGGTGAGCTGCTAAGTGGAGGTTAATTCCTGAGATGTAACTCTAGATTTACTAGATAGTTCAGGTGAACCATATTTGATCTACGAGACTCACTACATAGATAAACATTTTTAAGGCAGGAAGGTGGGAGTCAGGCTGTTTTTCCATCACTTCCATGGTGTGATATCTTTTTGTAGTTCCAGTCTTGGGAATCACAGAATCATAGAATTGTTCAGGTTGGAGAAGACCTTTAAGATCAAGTCCAACCATTGACCATGTCCCTCAACACCACATCTACATATCAGATCTTCTTCCCCAACTATACCTTGTCTTATCTACAAAACAAAACCCTTTTTAACTTCGAGACAGACGTGTTGAGACAGTCGATGTTGAACCCCTTCTTTCTCAACCAAAACAAATACAAGCAAATGCCCTGATCCATCCTCGTTCAGCCTTGGAGGAGCCCGTGTTGGTTTTGAGGTCATCTGGTGGAAGAGACTTCTCAGACACAGAGTCCCATACCGATAAAACAGAGCGTGTTGATGAGTATCTCTGGGCCATGCATGGATTACTGGTTGTCACTGGGAGGAAATACCGTAATTAGACATGCGTGAAAGACCCTTTATCCCTCTGCTTAACTGGAATCCCCTGACACTAATCTGCTTTTACTTCTCGTGTTGCACAGATCAGGGTGTCCAGCCAGCTGGCTAGTGAGGACTCCACCTCTGTTACAGTGGTAGAAGCGTGTAGGTCTTGTAGGAGGTGGTGTGCTGTTTCCCACGCCTGCATGTGGTGCTCTCCTTTGAAATGGTGGGGCTGAGATTGAAGCAGTCGTGAAAAGCCATAACGCCGTGCGCTTCTCCTTGCTCAGCTCCAGACTACTGAGGATGACTTGATTAATTTGGCATGAGGCTCGGTTGCTTGTCTGGTTTGTGGCCTGAAACACTGGTTTTCAGAAGCTGCATGACCCTGTTGACTGTTGAAAATGAGTTTTGAGTTTTGGCCCTTCGCTAGAATAGGTTAAACTCCCTGTTGAGGTGAACCGAGTGCGATTTATGACTTCTTTCCCCTTCTGTTTGAGTGATGTGGACGTATCGATAATCAGCTTAACTAAAAAAACCATTTGCTGAAAGGAAAAACGTGAAGTTTTTAAATTGTAAAACTTTCAAAATGCTTTTGCTTCGTAAAATGTATAAATGGAAATGTTTGTAGAAACCTGCGTGAAGCCTGAATTTCATTTTTCCTACCAAATGTGACGCCTTGTGTGTCTATTTGTAGTTTCTTCAAGATACGTTGGATGCACTTTTTAACATAATGATGGAGAACTCGGAGAGCGAGACCTTTGACACGTTAGTGTTTGATGCTTTGGTAAGTTTGCATTGTGGATGGAATAAAATTTAGATAACTAATTAAAGAAGATGATTAAAGCATGCAGCGTAAATGTAGAATGAAGTTTACTAATTAAAAATACAATTTTCGCTGTTAGCTATTTATTATTTAATTTAAAAATCGGGTTTGAAGTTTTCAGTTGGACTTGATCAAAAGAGGGGTTGGATTATATCATCTCATCCTCCCAGACAAGATGGAAGCAATCGAGTCCAGTCATTTTTAGTGGATTAACAGCAGAATTTAGGTCAGAGACAAAATGGTTCTGCTTAGAACAGAACACGTTGTTATGAATGGGAAAATTTTCCCAGGAAATAAAAATA
>WEIS01093676.1:0-14469 GCA_013389965.1 Todus mexicanus
ATCTGTTTTCTGTATATTTGTAAGGATTTTTTTCTTCCCTATGTCTTGGGGTTTTTTTATTCTGGTTAGTTTAGGTTTTTTCCTAATCACACAGAGGAGGGACAGAGAAGATCCTGATGTCTTGGTCTATGGTGTATTTGAAGAACTTTCAACAGCAACTTGAGCAAACTTAATAGTGTGAAACTAGAGAATAAAGCTAGAATAAAAATGTTTCCAGAAGAGAGATCCTGGGGATATTTCTGGATATTTAGTATCTTCTTTCTCCAATGTTCCATCTGTTAAATGGTACCTTATAAGTCATGTCATCTGAGTGATACAGTAAAAGGGTAGACTGTAATATTTATATACTACTTTATCACCTGTTTCTTTTTTTCTTCTTTATTTGACTGAAAAATGAATATATTAAATGTGAGGGAGGAAAGAATATTACAGTAGATTTCAAGAATACAGATATACACACCTATAAAAAAGAAAAGAAAGAAACAAAGAAAAAAAAAGAGGTGATTTAATATGTTGAAATTAGAGGAAAGCACGGAGAGAACAGGGCACAGATGATGGTGGAATAATCCTTTAATCTGAACAAAGATTTCAGCTTTTTGTTTTCCTACCAAATATGTTAAAAGTACTTATTGTATGTCTGTTACTCAAATATAAGTGATAAGGTGGTTTTGGAGCACAGATGATGTCAGTTGCAGAAACACAGATGGATAGTCCTGTTTACCGAATTGTTCTTCCCCATTCAGTATATAGCGTCCTGCTGGAATCAAGATGGGGATCCAGTGGAACTTCTGAAGATTGCAGATAAAGTCTCTCGGTTCAGGCAGTGCCTTAAAGAAAATCCCACATTTCTTCAGGAAAAAGTGAAAACATATTTTAAGGTAGGAAAACTTACGGAAAAATATTACTTTTTTAATCACAGATTTGTATTTAAAATTAAACTGAAGGCTGTTTTTATAACCATGCTGCCTATTTTGAGATGCAGATGAACAGCAGCACCTTAGAATGGAGCATGTTAATTTTAAATGACTGAAGTGAACTTGTGCAAAATTGAAAAAAATGTCTGGTTGGACATTTGGAAACGTATTAGAATACTAGCATTTAGTCTATTTTACTGAACTGTGATGCCTGATGCTATAGAAGTGTACACGGGTCTTTCCTAATGAGAAGCTCAGGTGTGAAGAGAGAATTACACATCTAGGTATTTATTCCTTGGTATTGGCATTGTAAGATGTGTCTCTTTTTTTCTNTGTTTACTGAACTGCCATCTGAATTTTGCTGTCAATGCCATTTGCTTTCTGCTCTTTTTCTTGTTTTCTGCTCTGTAAGTTCTACTGAAGTTCTTGAAGAAATAAAAGCAGCAAAAGCACTACAGCATTGTATAGTCCTGAAGCCCTAAGTTAGCTAATTCCAGGAAGAATCCAGTGCTAGAGCAGTGCAAAAATGGCTTGGGTTTGGTTTTTTCCCTTGGGACGGTTTGGGGGGGGAAAAGAGGGGATAATGGTGCTTGTTTTATTGCTGATTTTGGATTGCTTATTTTTTCCAGTGAAATTGTTCAAGTTGTTTTGAAGGGCAGATCTGTTATAGTTAACTGCCAGTCTGATTTAATAGTGAATAAATGCTAGTTCTCATGTACTCAAAGGTAACAAGAGCAGGTGGCATCAGTTGAAATCTGTTTTCCTAAAGGTATTGTTAATGTCTGAATGTAGTAGGGAGCTGTGAAGGTTTTGGCTTTTCTAGAGAAGTAATACAGGTGCAGTATTTTTGAAAATGTCCTTTACTACACAGTTCTGCTGAGGGGATGAAGGCAAAAATATAACTCAGTAGGAAATAATGAGAATAGCTGAATGTTCTTATGTTAGAAGATTATGCACATTGTGCCTGGAGATGAATAAAGCAAGAAGACTGGGAGCAAGGGAGAGAACAGTGTTCATCCTGTCTGTTTTACTATGCCTGGTTAATTTTGCATTTCCCTTTTAACTCCATAGTCAACAGGTTTCCATACTCTTTCACGGGGAAGATAAACTCGTAAAGCAGAATCTGATTACGTTGTCCCAAATTATTGGCAGTGTCTGTCAGTTACAGATGTTGCCATTTGACGCCTACTTTGAAATGAGCAGTTTTTGAGGTCGCTGTCTTTTAACTAACATCCCAGTATTACATAAAATGAAAGCTGCTTGAGTAATTTTGTTATTAAAATTCCACAGTCCGATATAAACAAAGAGATTCAACAGCAGTTGTGGCACTTGCATAATGCATGGAGTTCTCTGGCAGCAGGAGTGATGTAAAGCGCTTCTGAGCAGGATAAGGCATGCATATTTTACATCATATGGGATCTCTCTGCGCTCAAGTTTGGACAGGTTGAAAAAGGTGTTTAATGAAACCCTCCTGCATTTAACCAGATTCCCCATCTTAGAATGCTCTCCAGATAAAGCTTGTGACATGCTGCTCTATAGCATTATGTACAGCTGATTAACCTTGGTTTAATTAAACTAATGAGTACTGTGTGCTGCTGAGGCATTCGAACCCTATACTAAAATTTCTCAGGAAGTTGTTCGTGCTTGTTCTTGCGGTAAGCTGCCTCTCTTTACCATCCTGGCGCAAGACTCTGCTGTATGAAATGAGGAGTTTGAGTTGCCTGTTTGTGATAGTTTTGATAATATACAGGCCAAATGATGCAGAGACTGTTTTTATCCACTGCTAATGAAGCAATAAGCTGAGGCAAAACAGGAGGAAGATGCCCTCAAAATTAATAATGTTTTGTTTTGGGATATGTTTCTGCAGGATAATCCGCATAGGTTGACTCTGTCAATGAGTCCAGAGGAAGATTACCACGATAAACAAGCAAAAATGGAAGCAGAGAAGCTGGAGAAAAAGGTCAATGCTCTTTCTAAAGAAGAAAAAACACAAATCTTTGAAAAAGGTTAATGTGCTTTTTCGTATTTTTATTCTGGTAACTGCTTAAAAACACAATCAGTTTTTTAGCTGGTGTCCTGTAGAATATCTTAAATTCTCAAGCATCTCATCATTTGCTCTGAAAGGGTTGATTCTTTTGTTAGAAGTTTGCGTATGTGTGTTACAGGGCTATGCAGCGTAGTGTTTACACTACAGTGTATGATTGCTATATTCCATTGGTTTTAAACATTAGGAGATAGAATGATCAAGGTCTTCAGTAGGGCAGAAGAAAGGAAATTGTTTTAAAATACTGATTTGCTTATTCTTTCCCATGTTAACTTGCACTAAGATGAATTCTGTTTATTTTTGAGCATATGAAGTCTGCTCCATGCCCCGGTGAAATGTATATTTTCTAATTTTACTTCTATTTTCTACTTAAAAAGCCAGTTATAAAAATAATGTTGTGTTTAGCTTACTCTGGGCAGTAACTTAAAACTTGGAAACCCTGGGCAGTCATCTAATTTTATGAAAACTGTGATTTAGTCACAGAAATCCTCCAAAAAAGTGTCATCAGTCTTCTGAAGCTTTGATATGGGTCAGGGAATAGGGAAGCAGAAAATCAAATGAGGCTTTCTGCTTGTGAAGATAGATTGGAGAGTAGTTGGGGGTGACCAACTAGAATCTGAAAGACTGAAACATAAAATTAAACACAACAATTTAGGTTCATCAGTGTACTGACAGAGGACTTGAGTAAGAACTGAGGAGAATGGGTTGGAAAGAAACTTCTCACCTGCAAAATCTGGGTTCTCTAGGTTGGTATTCACAGAGATGGGTGACAGGGCAGGCTGGCAGTTATCACTCCTTCAGGGTTTAAATTGTATGTTACTGTAAATGGAATGTGAAGGAGAGGCTGGAAAGAGAATTTACGAAGAGTGTTCTGTTTGCTGTTGCAGGATTTGTTTCAGTAAACCATTTGAAAGAATCATTGATAGAAAATTCTAAACTTTAAACTCCCGTGTTTTTCTGATCTGCGTCACCTCATTAGGCTTTGACAGCACTTTCACTACAAGCTGAAAATGACAAACATATTGATATTCTGCTCTCCTAACTAGGTTTGGAATTAATTGCTCTTCAGAGCAAACCTCAGGACACCTCTTGTCTCCCAGCTCTGAAAGTGTCTGACATTGAACCCAAAATCCCATTCACTGTGCTGGAGACAACACTCACAGGTTGGTGTAATCACTTTTTCCTCCTCAAAAGAGCAGCACTGTTGCATTGTTACCTCACCGCCTGCCCAGCTGTTGCTCTTTTTTGCTCTTTGCAAGGGATATGTATTCACTGTTTGTTGTCCATAGTTGTGCTTTTCCTCTAGTCCATCACTTCTGCAGCTTCCAGTTTGCAGTGGATCTGCAGATACTTCTTGCCATTGCCTCTGAGGGGCAATGTGGTACTGTTCTCAGCTCAAACCAGCTGCCTGCACTTCCCAGGGTTCTGGCAGTAGCACTCCTGATGCGAGCTCTTGCCGAATGCTTAATTACTGCCTGCCCAGCCCTGCAGTCAGAATTCTCTAGATGGCCTGTTCCACTGACTCTCGAGCAACCTCACCACTTTCCAAAGACTGATCCAGGGTGCAGCACTACTGGCAGCTTGTGCAGTGAGCCTTCCTTACTGCTCTCCCTCTCTACCCATTTTTTATGAAATATGATGTACAGAGAACCATAGGTAAAAAAAAAAAAGTAATTGTCATTCTTCATAACCTCAGAGCAAGTTTCTCCCTGCTTTGCCAGAGGCTACTGCATGGATTGATAGGAAACAAAACATTGGAGGTCCCAATTTTTTACAATTCTGTCAAAATCTTGCAGGTAATACTGCTCTGTAGTATATTTCTAACACACACTTTCTTGCAAAAATTGCCAGCAAATGTCAAGGACTGTATAATTTTTATGCTAAAATGACCTGGTTTTGTGAAAATTCTAATATGTATGTTCTAATACCCTATCTTAGAGAGAATATACAGTGCAGGACCCTGCTTTCCTTAACTTTTGAAGTGATGAAGGCAGAGTAAGGGAGGAAAACTTCTTGACTTGTTCAGAAACAAATTACCATTCTTTTATTTGGATGTTCCCTCTAAAATATCACAGAATCGCTATGGTTGGAAAAGACCTTTAAGATCATCAAGTCCAATCATTAAATATGACCTCTGTCACAGAGTTCTCTCTTCAGATTGTCCAGGTATCCATTACCTTACTTTTGGCAGAAACAATAAAACCCCTTGGGTCCAGCATTCAGTACAATATGCCAAATTGAAACAAGAAAATAACTCTTAATGGGAAGATCTTGTAAAAGATTGTTTTGCTTTTATGTATTTATAGTAGGAAGCTGTTGATTATTCTTTGCCTTTTGTGTTTTAGCTGATGAAATTCCTGTCCAGTACTGTGCTCAGCCAACCAACGGGGTCGTTTATTTTAGAGCCGTTTCCAGCTTGAACACGCTTCCCGAGGAGCTCAAACCATATGTGCCGCTCTTCTGCAACGTGATTACCAAGTGAGAGGTTTACTTTCTTAGAAGCTGAAGCAGCAGGCTCTGATACTGCTTACTGAAACAAGTGCTTTTAGTAATTTCAGCATCCATCCTTACTTTAGAATGGAAATGCTAAGTTGGTGTCCTGCAGAAACAATGGTCTTTCCTCTTCTCCATCAGTCTCTGTATTGCCTTGTTCCCCAACATCAACAAAAACATTCCCCGAACAGATTAGAAAATCCATATAAATGAAAAATAACCTGGCAGAAATTAAAGTTTTCACTTGGATAGATTTTTGGTCTAATTTCACGATGTGGTTACAGAAACACTGACCTCATTGCAGAGGAAAGAGTGGCACAGAGCAGAACAAGTGACCTGGGCTGGGAGGAATCTGTTGTTTTTATTGGCAATAGTAGTTTATGTGATTTTACTGGTATAGTTCCATATGGATGTTGGTAGCAAGCCAAAACTTGTTAATACACTATTTTGAATGAACAGGATGCTTTAATGGAAAAGCTTGGTGTGAAGCTTTTGTAAGGTGTGAAGTATTCCGTTTGCTTTATAATGCCTCAAATTGTTTATTTGCTAAATTAGTATTGGCCTAAACAGTCTGCTTTGCAGCTGCCTTATGGGTCCTGGGTTTGCAATACACTGAAAATGGATATAAATATCTCGTTTTTCTCAGGATGGGATGTGGAGCCCTTGATTACAGGGAACAGGCCCAGAAAATAGAACTAAAAACAGGTGGGATGTCTGTCAGCCCACATATCATTCCAGATGATTCACACCTGGATGTGTATGAACAGGTAAATTAATCAACTTCAACTTGTTACACTTGCAATAACAGTGCTCTAGTTAAGGGTCAGTCAGGGCTTTCTAGGTAGAGGGTCAGCTAATGTGCACTGAAACTGGCTTTATAAAAGGACTCATGCCTTTTTGTATGAAATATTAATTTGACAGTTACAGTAAGTTAGTATTTTGTCTTAAGGGGAGTGCTTGACGTGGCTGCCCATTTTAAGGCAGTGCTTCACCAGCATCTGCCACCATACTTTTGAGTGCTGCAAAAAATTTTGGAATCAGAGGGTAGAGAACCAACTGGCATAGTGTCGTACATAGAGATTGCTGTTGATATGTGTTTCAGAAACTGGAATGTTTACAAGGTCATTAGATCTTAGTATTGGGCATAACTCTCCTAGTAATATTTCTTAATGTTTTTTCAGACTTGCTGGGGTCTGCAGCTATGGTCTGCTCCCTGTGGATCCTGGAGTTGAACTAGGGGGATTCCTTTGCAGAAATATGCATCCCCAGAACAGTTTTATTTGTACTTTATGTGAAAAATAAGAACTCTATTTCTGAACTGCCACTTACTGTTGAGACGGAGGAATTGACAGCCTTGCTTTGTGTGAAGAACAATCCCATTTCATGCCTGCTCTGATGTTAGCAGCACAGCCTACGTTAAAGTGGTTTTGTGATGTGTAGCATTAGGTTGACGTCATTGCATCACTTTCATAAAAAGTTACTGTGCGTTTCTCAGGCCATTGCTTTGGTTGTCTTGTGTGAAGGGTTTTTTTGTGTTTTGTTTTTATTTTTTCCTTCAGGGTGTGCTCTTTTCATCTCTATGCTTGGATAGAAATCTGCCAGACATGATGCATTTATGGAGTGAAATATTTAACAAGTACAGTACATTGGGTTTCCTTTGTTTGTGGCTTTGCATGTGTTTTGGGGTTCTCCTTTTCCCTCTTCCCCCAACCATTCTCCTCTTCTTGGAGATTCTACTTCGGGATTTCTTCTTAGAATTGTATCTGTAGTGGCTCTCGATTTCTAAACCTAAGTATTCCATCATTTGCATGACTACAGAGTGAATGAAATGGAGGACCAACAGTTTAAAAGCTCTTTGTTGGATTTGGAATGACAAATGATTCAGTGTTATGAATGATTGAGTATTATGAATTCCATTGGTATGCTTTTGCATGAGACCTTGAGACCTGCACCTACTCTTTTTCAGCCCCCGATTTGAGGAGGAGGAACATTTCAGAGTGCTAGTTAAGAAGACTGCCCAGGAGCTGTCAAATGGAATTCCAGATTGTGGGCATTTATACGCCTCTATCAGAGCCAGCAAAAACCTTACACCTTCTGGAGAGCTGCAGGAAATGTTCAGTGGCATGGATCAGGTGAAAAGTGAATGGCATCCTTCAGTGAGGCCCAAATACTTGACTTTGCAATTATAGTGCTTGTTTTAGCTAATTCTTTCTGTTGGGTTAATCTGTAGTCATTCTGCCTTCCCTTTGCGCACAGGTGAAGTTGATGAAGAGAATAGCAGAAATGTCTGATATTAAACCAATACTACGCAAGCTACCACGCATTAAGAAGTATTTATTAAATAGTGACAACATCAGGTGAGTTCCAGCTGGAAAGAAAAGTAGCATTTTGGTTAAAGACAGGCCGTGCCCCGTGAATGCGCATTTCTTAGTGCGCTCCATGGAGTACTGGGGGTTTGTGAAACAGGAGGTCTGTGGGAAAACTACAGAAATGTTATTAGTTTAAATTCTCCTTGCTTACCAAGTGGTAGCTATGGCTAATTTTGTTCATTTTTTAATGGATATGAGAAACATACAGCAAATTTCATATGTAACTGTCATACCTAAAGTGTGCGAATGACCTGTGGAATCTTACAGAAAAACTCAAAATACTTCCTTTTTTCTTTTTTTTCTTTTTTTTTTTCCTTAAAGATGCCCGTTAGACAAATACTGTTTTATTGCATTGTAACAGTAGAATACAGTTTGGTTTATTGTTTTTTTTTTTCTTCTCCTCAAAGGAAAATACTGACATTCTGAAATCTGCGTTATGCATATATTGGAAAAAAGTAAGAGGGCACTTTAAGGTGTTTCGTGTCACATACATTAATTCAAAAAATGGATCCATTTGAAGTGACTCAAGTGGCAAAGTTTTGTTTTGCAAAGAGTGAAATGCTGAATGAAATTATGGAAATACTTGCACGGTTCAAAACTGTGATAGATCTGCCTCTAAAGAGAGAGAGTACAGAGAGCATCAATTTCTTTGTGAGATGTTTGTGTTTTGCAAAACTGATGTAGTCCTGTCCTGTGCACAGAGGTGGTTTGCCAACTACTGTTGAAGTTCAGGTCTGAAGGTGCTTTTGGGCAAGCAAAAGAAAAGCAATTAGACTGTGATTTTTGTTGTTGTTGTTGTTGGGGTTTTTTTGCAAATAAATGCTAGATTATGAGTATTTTTCTTTTTTCTGTGATAGTGATATTCAGTGATCATAGATCTAACATGATTTAATAGAAAAAGGTTGGACGAAGTGTTCCAAATAATAAAAGACTGTCTGAAAACACAAAAATGTATTTTAAAACTTGATACGTAATTTTTAACAGATGTTCAGTGAATGCAGCACCTCAACAAATATCAGAAGCATCTAAAGAAGTAGAGAAATTTATAAAAGGTATAGCTAGAAGTAAAAAAGAAAGGAAACCTGTTCGTCCCCATGTGATTGAGGTAAGAAACTACTTCATTTGTAACTAGGGCATCACATACGGTTGCACTGATTTTGTGTGAAGACCACTATGCAATCAGCAAATCGTTTGAGCTGAGATATATGTCCATACAAAGATGTTTGAAGAAATTTGCCAGACTCAGCTCTGTGATAAACTGCTATGTGTCTTGCCACAGAGGCTGTCTTCACCTCAACCAAATAGACAATAGTAATTCTGTAGATCTGCTGTCAAGCCTTGCCCTGAGGTTACTGCTTCTGCGTGGGGTGTGGACAAAGAAATTCTTCCTTTTGCATAAAACTGAGTATCTGGTTTAGTTGATCTTTGCTTGTAATGTTGACCAAAAGGAAATAGCCACGACATGCACTTCCTCAGTCATGTAGGAATTTGCGTTGTTATCTGTGTGTACAGGACACTTGGCACAAAATGTGCTTGATTGAATAGAGCTGACAGAGGATCTGCTCTGTCAGGATGTAGATCTGACTTAATTTCTGACTAGACTGGAATAAGCTCCCAGTTCCCTACTCGTGATGGAAATGATAGTCTGAAACTTTCTGGGCCTCATTTAATCTGTCTTGGTATTTTTCAGTGCCAAATCACTCCTGAAAGGGAATTTATTTGGCATGTGCTTAGAAATTCAAATATAAATAAGTAATGGAGTAGCTTGCTTATGCTTGTGAAGACACACTCTGATAATAGTTTCAAAGAGATTTGAGTGGTCGGGGTTGCATTCGTGGTATTCTTGGTATAAATTGTTAAAATTATCTTTTAATATGAGGGCTGGATCTCTTGTAGAAATCTTCCGAAGTGAAACCTGTGGGAAGTGAAATGCTTAGTGGTTTGCAGATCACCAGGAAACTAGTTAATGTAAGTACATTGTTGATTTGGGATATTTTTATTACATGGCTGTTGCGGATATTAGTAGACCATCTTAAACTATTACATATTCTTTTACTACTTAGAAGCACAACACTGAAACGTAATATGCCCTTCAGTGCCACCCTCTGACTGGATTGTTTCCTTAAACTACTCATCAAACTTCTTAATTCTTCTGTGTCATCCTTTTTGTTATCTTCCCTTTGGTTCTGGCATGAAGATCATTTAGCTAACTGCACATACATGCGTCCAGACACTCATTTATGCTCTCTTGTAAGTGGTGCTTGTTTTATTTCTAACCTGCTTTCTTTCAGAATCAGGCTTCTGTGGTGTGACTCCCAGTTAGTCCCTTCCTCTCCCTTCCTCTCCTCCCTAAATGATTCTAAATGTGAATGACACCTGACAGAAGAGTATCAGTGACAATTAAGTGAAAATGAAAATCTGTATTTGGCTATAGGAGAGAAAAACATTTTAGTATACCCTGAGCTCTCCTTTGAGACAAAGGCAGGGAGACGTCAGCCCACGCTTGTGCTCGCTGACCAGGGATGTATACGCTGCTGTGCTTGGCCCAATCAGCCAGAGCTGGGTGAGGGGCTGGGGAACGGATCTCTGAAGTGAAGAAAGGCTTGGGAGTATTGAAACGAGGTCATAAAAGCTGCTGGAGGTGTGTAAAGCTCTGCCCATGCTTAAGCCAGCACACAAGCAGGTATATGTGTGTAAGAGGCAAAGAAGCAAGTGCTGCAGAGGCCTGGAGACATGAAGAGGTCTGGAAGTTTTGCAGCGGGGTTGTAAGGAAAAATTGTCTTTATTGCAGGACATGTTTGAGCAGAAATTCATATAGCTGCTGCTGTTCATAGTCTGCATTTTTTTGTAGGTTTCAGTTTCTGAACCTGTTCTCAATATCTAAAATTGAGTAAATGGATTAAAATATGATGTGGTGACCGTGTACTTAGGTGGACATAGAAGTGGAGAGTTATGAACGTTTGTTTCAATCAAAGTAAAGCTGTGCCAGGGGAAACATGTCAATCAGAAGTCTTTGGTAATAGTGCAAGATCTGCCCAACTGAGAAGCTGGTGTGCAGGGTAGCTAATGTACAGTGTTTCTCAAGGCAATTTTGTACTGGATTGCTAATATGGGTGCAGGCACTGGTTGTCACTGGTTGCAGTGTAGGTCACGTGGCAGCTTTAGCGTTTGTGTGTTTGTGTGTTTGGCAGAACTTCATGGTTCTGAAAAAAGCCAGAGTTCTCAGATGCACAAATTGTCTCTTCTTTAACTGTGACAATAATGCCTTTTTCTCTTAGGATCCTACTTTCAAACCATGCCAGATGAAGACCCATTTTGTACTTCCCTTCCCAGTGAACTATATTGGGGAGTGCATTCGAACAGTTCCCTACACAGCCGCAGACTATGCAAGGTGGGAAGCAGAACCAGCAGGAAGCTTCTGTTTATGTTGCATAGCACAAAACAAGATGGAAAGCGTTATGCTGACCACAGAACATTGAGTGTCAATAGAAAATGCTTTGCAGTGCATTTGTTAGTCTTTATGGCACGTGCTTTGCATGGCTAGGTCCAGAAGTGCCCTGTTTTAGTAAAGGCTGAGAATAAGTTAGAAGGGGCTACTATCCTCTAACTTCTGAATAAGCAGCCCTGCCTATTTGGATGTCTCCAAGTTGATAGTCCTATTGCATGTAACAAAGCTTAGGAGGCTGCTCTCATATTTTGTTAAAATGAGATAAGCCAAGGAATGTTCCACTCCAAGAATGTTGCACTCTTACAATGATGTCAGATTTTTCAGCTACTGTTAAATATTGAGTATTGCTATCGTTACTGCTGCAGATTACAAAAAGCAGTGCATTGCAAATGGGGATCTTTGTGAGCTCTATTTAGAAGAAGCTGAGAATACCACTCTTGTCCAATTCATTTGACATATTTCCTGTTGATATTTCTCTCGTTATAGCCTTCGAATTCTTGCACGGTTGATGACAGCTAAATTCCTACACAGAGAAATCAGAGAGAAAGGAGGGGCTTACGGTGGAGGTGCTAAACTGAGTCACAATGGCATATTCACGTTCTACTCCTACAGGTAACAGTAGGTTCATTTTTTCCTGCTCGTGTCTGAGGGCACCACTGACTGCACTCGCATGTATCCTAGTTTTGACTTAGTTGTAGCTCTTCCAAGATTAAGTGAAATAAAAAGGATGAAATTACAAGAAAATGATTCAGCATTGATGGTGTTAAGATTAGTTGCTTAAGGTATATTATAAACCCCTCCTTGTTTTCTTGGGTTTCTGTCACTGGGAAAGGCTAACTTATCTCTTCTGGCAGCAGCCATCGTTAGTGTGTCTGTACTGTGATGTTTACCGGCTTTCACTTGTTGCTTCCTGGATTGAGGAGACCCTAAAAAAGGGAAATCAAGACTATTCTGAGACCAGGAAATGGAATGATGCTGTACCCTAGGGTCCTGAGTTTGAAAACAGGCAGTTTCCTTCAGTGACTGGCTGGAGTCACCAGAAATTCAGTAGAAAGTGTTGCTGGTGATGAGCTAGAACTCCTTTCTCTTTCTTTATTTTCCTCTTTTTTGCCAGTCCAGAACAATTCCCTTGCACTGGTCAAAAAGCACTTTTGCATGAAATTTGAACCGGAGGTATTAAAGACTAGTTACAGTCCACACTAGAAGTGTCACGTGGCTGGAGTCCTGGCTGAAATAATTTTCCTAGACTCACGGCAGCAGCCTAACACAGCACTTGGTCATGATTCCTAACTAAAATTTGAGCAGCCTTGTCTTGCTTCATAGAGAATGAAGCTTCAGCATGGTAGTACTTGTCCTGGTGAGTATTTCAGTGGTTATTAACCTGTCGCACCTGTTGTACAGAGAGCAAAAACAGGTGTAGCAGGAAAAGCAACCTAGAGAAGATACGGCCTATCGTGTTGGGTTAACAACAGTTACGCTGACTGAGCTTTTGAAGAGAATTGATAGCGCATTGTAGCCAGTGCTGGTTTACCATCTTCTTTAATACTGCTTCTCTGCACGCTGTCTTCAAACTGCTTTTAGGCAACGGAACTTCCTGCACTTTTGTATCTGCAATTCAAAATATGCCTGGTTTATAATACTTCTTTCTTCAGAAAAAAACCCAACCAACCCCAAAACCTCCTTCTGTAAATAAAAAAAGGACGTTTATCATTGGGTTTAATCCCCACATATGTATGTTTGTGTGATGTGTAGTAAACTATAAATGAAATGAGAAAAAATTACAGTTTTTCATTTTCTAAGACTGAAGTAATTAATTTCACTTTTTTTTTTCCTTCTAAGAGACCCAAATTCATTAGCCACCTTGAAAACCTTTGAAAAAGCAGTCGAATGGGCCAAATCTGGAGAATTCACACAACAAGATATTGATGAAGCTAAGCTAGCGGTATTTGCTGCTGTTGATGCACCAGTAGCTCCTTCAGATAAAGGTATGTTCTCACTAGCCTCCCAGAGCACTGCCAGTGTTTTGTTTTGGTTTTTTTTAATTTATAAAGAGAAGAAAATAGTTTGCTAAACTATATCACATGATAAAATTTGCACTTGGGAGATTCAATGGCAGTTTCAACAAAGGAATCAGTTCCTGTGGCTCTCTTTCAGAAATGCCACACAATTCAGTCTCTCTGCTGAAGTGTTCATATTCACGTCAGGTGAAAATACAGCTAGGAGATAGAGGGTAGATTAAGGCAACAACTTCAGGCTTGGAAAGAGCATTAAATGCAAGGAAGTAAAAAGAAATTAGTGGTCTTCTGATTAAAGAAGAACTGAAGAATTATTTTCCTGACACAAGTATGCATACTGACTACAAGTATCACTAATGTTTTGTGCACGCTTGTTTTTGAAGCAGCATAAAAGTCTGTGTGCGGTGGCGGAGGCTGTTATCTTTATATATCTGCATACTTACGATGGCGTGGTAGTATCTTCACATCTTTTCAGTTTGCTTACACATGTTGCTTTGCTTTCCTCACTTTTCCCTCCCTCCCTTCCCCATCCTTAGCTTAATTTCAATCCAAAACTTGCTGAGTTAGAATACATTCCTTCCCTATACATAAGGGAATTATAAGGTTAAAATTAGTAGTATTTTAATATGTACTTGTGTTAACTTACAAAACAAGAAAACTTAAAATGAAGCTGACTTCCAGCTGACAGAACTTGATTTTGGTCTGGGCAATTAAAAAAATAATTAAAAAATCAATTTTAGGTGCATCTGAGTGAAACGTGTACATATTGAGTGGTGGTATTTGTGAGAGCAGTGATTTACGTTCTTTGATATTTGAACATGTATTTTATGGAGCGATGGAAATTTGGCAACACTGACTAGAAGAACATTTTTGAAAAGGCCTGGAAGCTGTTGCAGAGAGGTACCTCTCCCCTCATACAGCTGTTACTTTGATCATTGGGCCCTGTGTAAGGACTTCAACAACTGTATCTAATTTGGAAGTCAGCCCAGCTTTGGACAGGAGGTTGGACAAGTTGACAGTTGTCCTCCCAAGCTGCTTTTTTCAGATTCAGAGATTTTCACAGATTTCTCTTTTTAGTACTAAAAGGTGATCCAACCTTTGTGTTGCACATATATTACAACTAGTGGAACATTAAGAGTTTGTTGCTATAAACCGCAATAAAAATAAGTTTTGTGAAATGCAGTTT
>WEIS01093680.1:0-20406 GCA_013389965.1 Todus mexicanus
TACCACAACTTGGGGTCAAAATTTCTACGTGTCAACCAGGGGACGACCAGGGAGAGCAATCCTTTCACACCTGCCGGGTTTTAATGGAACGATTCGTCAAAGAAAAGCGGTCCCAGGGGAGTCCTCATCCCCACACGCCCCTCGCTTCATGGCCCCCCCAGCACCCTGAGGCTGAGGCCGCGCCGCGTTAATGGCCGCCGGGGTCCCTCCCCACCCTCAGCCGAGCCCCGCCACCCCCGACCACGGCCGCCGCTTACATGTTGCCCTGGGTCGGGGCTGCGGGCCCCGGCATGTACTCCATGGCCGCGGCTTCCAGGGGAAGGGGAAGGGGAGGAGAAAGGGAGAGGAAGGGGAGGAGGCGGCGGCGGCCGCGGTGCGGCGGGAGGCGGGGAAAGGGCGTCCGCGCTGAGGGGGAGCGAAGGGGGCGCCGCCATCTTGGTGCCGCCAGCCGTTGAGGATAGCGCCGCTCTTAGGAGGCGTTAACTCAGTTTTATTTGTGAACCCTGGGGTTGGTGTGAGAAGGGTGGAGTTGTAAATTTCTCGGCTAAGTAACCTGATAATGTACTGGCGTGGAGCCATAGAATCGTCAGGGTTAGAAGGGACCTCAGAGATCGTCCGGTTCCAACCCTCCTGCCATGGCCAGGGACACCTCGCACTAGAGCAGGTTGCTCAGAGCCCCGTCCAGCCTGGCCTTAAAAACTTAGAGGGATTGGGCTTCTACCACCTCCCTGGGCAACCTGTGCCAGTGTCTCACCACCGTCATGGTGAAGAACTTCCTCCTAAACCAGGGTATCGGGAGTGAGACCCTAAAGACTAAAGGGATGGCCTCAAAAGTTAAAATAATAGCAAGCAAGACAGTCATTAAGAGCAGTGTCTAAAACCACTAAAATTCTGTCAGCCTTTGTTGATAATGCCTGAAAATCACAGCCTGTCAAGCTGTCTGGCTGGTTTGGGGTTTTTTTCCCTTCTTTGGCACAGTTTTCTTTGATGGGCTGCTTGTGTTCGCAGAGTGTTACTCTGTTCTTTGAAATTAAGGTTCTTTGCAGACCTCTTCGGAGACCTATGGGCCCATGTTATTAAAAAAACAACAACAGCAGCAACAAAAACAAAAACAAAAAAAAAAAAAGGAGGAAAAAGCGGAATGAGATAAATAAAGAAGTGTTTCCCTGTATTGAAGTTGCATTTCTATACTCTTCAGAATCCCTGCTGCACTGAGGATCTTCCCTGGCTTTGCTTTCGAGCTCTGATGAATCACTCGATCTTCGCTTTCTTTGATTTCTGGAATCACACTCTTGCTGTGAATTCCAGGCTGTCGCTTGGCAAGTCTTGTGTTGCACGAAGTGTAAGACAGCCTGTCGTTTACGGGAGCCAGATCTTCTCTGAAGCCACTGGCAGAAAAATTTGGTCCTAATATTTTAAATGTTTCCACTGCAGATCTATTTTCAATTTTTTTCCCAGCAATTTTCTCCACCTCGTTTTGGTGCTCATACACTAAACCCTCCCTCAGCTCGAGGAGCAGCCACCACCTCCTGCCAGTTAGTACCAGAACTATGTTCTCTGTAGCCACCAAGGTACTTCGAGTTGCCTCTGCAAGCTCTTGTTGCCCTGTGGCTCCCTCCCACCAAGTAAAATTTGTATATTTTAAGCTGTCCAAGTATTATTATAGTCTTAGTGCCACTTCTGAAAGATTTTATGTCTTTATGGACTGGGGCTTTGAGTGGTTTTTTTCTTTCCCCGCAAACATTTCTGGAGCTGTTGGGATGTGTGAGATGGGAACTCACCAGGACATTGCGGTTTTCACAGCTCCGTTTAATTTCTCTTCTCACTCAGGAGCTGCAGGAGTTGCAAGACCATGTTTTGGGCACTGCTGTGGATTTCGGAGTTGTTCTGTGAATTCTGGCAGCTTGGGTGATAAAGCTGTCAGGGCTCCACCACCTACTCTAGTACTGATGATGGAGAGCAGAAAGCAGAAAGGATGAGGGTGAAAACTGTTGTCCCCCCTCCTGCAACATCTAAAATGGTATTGGCACTGCAGTGTATGACGAGGGACAGCATTAGGGAAGGTTTGTGGAGGCAGAGCTCACAGCAGCTTCATTTGCAGCAGAAACTTCAATAAAGAGCAGCATAGAATGATAAATTCCTGGGAACGGGTATTCCTGTGATTAAATTAACAGACACCTGAGGTCACTATTCCCTCACATAAACTTAAACTAGGTCCAGGAAGGGAGGTGATGATGCTGCCTGAGGAGCTCCTGGAACTTCGTGTCCAGACAGAGGTGTTCTGACCTTCTAACAAAAAGGTTTTGTACTTGCCTGGGATACTTTTTTCATCAGCTGTGTTAATTGGAAAAATCTCAGGAATACAAGAGCAGAAGCAAACAGAGTGTTTTACATCCCTCTCCCCCCTTCCCCCCCCCCCCTACTTTTTTTTTTCAGTGTGAAATAAATCTGGGATGCAGAACAGTGTACACAGCTTCTAAGACATTCAGCACCACCAAGTCACAGACTAATAAAAATACCCTCATGCAGCTACAGAATTACTCTCACAACATTCAGATGGATACAGTGGAAGGCAATGCGCCCTCAGGGCCAAGAAGGTCACTGGTCTCCTGAGGGGCATTTCATAAGAGTATGGGCAGCAGGTCAAGGGAGGCTCTCCTGGCCCTCTGCTCTGCTCTAGTGAGGCCACCTCTGGAGTGTTGTGTCCAGTTCTGAGCTCCTCAGTTCAAGAGAGACAAGGAACTGGTGGAAAGAGTCTGGAGGAGCCTATAAAGCTGCTGCAGGGCTGGAGCATCTCTGTGGGCAGGCAAGGCTGAGAGCCCTGGGGCTGTGGAGCTGGAGAAGAGCAGCCTGAGAGGGGAGCTGAGCAATGCTGAGCAAGAGCTCAAGCGCCCGTGGGGGGCAAGAGGCTGGGGCCAGACTCTGCTCAGGGATGCCCAGCGTCAGGCCAAGGGGCAGCGGGCACCAACTGGAAGCCAGGAGGTTGCAGCTGAGCAGGAGGAGCAACTTGTTTGGGGGGAGGGTGTTGGAGCCTGGCCCAGGCTGCCCAGAGAGGTTGTGGAGTCTCCTTGTGTGCAGAGATTCCAGCGGCGCCTGGACACTGCGATGCTGGGCCCCCTGCTCGGGGTGACCCTGCTGGAGCAGGGGGGTGGCACCAGAGNTGGCACAACGCAGGGCACACTTCTGGGATAATGCTCAAAGAGCAGCGGTTCACACACGGGCTGGACAAGGGGTGCCACTAAAAATGGACACGTGCTGCTGTTTGGCAGCAGAGGGGGGATCATTCCCAGCCTTGCTGTGTTTTGGAGCAGCTGTGAGTAGCTGGATGCTCTGTGTGCCAGAGGCGTAGGAGCTGGATTTGTGCAGAAACAAGAGCGGTGGATGTGGGCAGCAGCTCTGCGCTGAAAGGCATCCTCTGCTTTCCAAATCCCTTGAGCCTTTTAAGAGTCACTGTCATGGATTTAGCAACAGGTGAATTTTTCTGAGTAGCTTTTAAAAAAGATAAAATAACCCAAACCATAAAGTTACCTGAACTGAGCTACATGGAGATATCCTGGATTCAGGAAGTAGGATTTTCTGGGCATTACAAAGGAAAATCCTCCTCATGCTAACTCCTGTTCTTCAACAGCTCCCGTCACCCATTTTATCAAACATCACAGCTCATTGTTTCTTGGTAACCACAAACCCCAAAGGTTTTAGTTTATCATCAGGACAGCTTCAGCAGCTCAGCCTTTACACTGTCTTATCTCTGTCTTACCTACCAGGGCCTCTACTAGTGGCCCCGATAGAGTTAGATAATGGTTGGACTTGATCTTAAAGGTCTTTTCCAACCATAGTGATTCTGTTATTCTGTGATCAACACGCTGCATTGTCAGAGGAACTCTCTTTGGTAATTAATTCTCTATTGCTTTATAATACTTCACTGTTGTGGGGTTGCAAAGTTTCCTCTTTGTTTTCCTCTCCAAAAGAGAAGTGGCATTTTTAGCATGGCACCAGTCCCTGCCTGCCTGCCGATCCAGGAGAACCTGTGCAGAAAGTACAGCCAATTCCCAAAGATACCCTCAATTTACCAATCGCTTTTAGTACAATTTTTCTTTTTTTAATGTAAACAATCGATATGGGTTGTGCTACTCAGTTCAGCCTCCCTTACCTGGCTTTGGGAACAGCCATGGCAAAGATTCAATTGTAAGCAAAAGCATGGACAGCAGCCAGGAGGCGGTTGCTTTAGTACTGGTATGTTTGTTACCTGTGCTGGGATGCACTAGACCTGAACCTCAGCCTAGGAAAGAATTGTTTTTAAAAAGGTAAATATTTGCTCATCAGAACATGATAGGAATCTTAGCCACTATTGTGCAGTAGCTGTTTGCTTTCCACTCGCCTTTTTGTGATCCTTCCTGGTCTGAGCTAAAATCATCTCATCCCATTTGCAGGCTAAAGGGGACCCGGTGAGAGTTGTACTGGGAGGAGTGGAGCTGCCGAGAGAGGGCCTACAAAAGTGTGAACTCGGGGCCTTGGCATCAGTAAAATGAATGTATTTTTGTAGAATTTATATTTTCCGATATCAGCTCTTACGAGAGAACGCGGGAGCAGCAACGTGCAGGTAAAAACCTTTTGCACATTGTGCCTGTGAAAAACCTGCACATAAAAGTTATTTATGGGTGGTGTTGAAGTTTCCTAGACTGGCCACACTCCAGCTGGCTGGAGACAAAACCAAGCAGAGAAAAGCCAAAAACCAGTTCAGTGAACTCGCTCTAGAAACAAACCCGTATGCCCCGTCCTTTGGCTGGGATGTGCACTGCTCCTCCTCCCTCCATCACTGCTTGTCGGTGTGGAAGCAGAGGACGGGAGAGTGCTGGGGGCAGAAGTTCTGTGTTTTGACATGGATGAAAGAGCCGAAGACTGATAGTTTATTGGAGAGAAGGAGGAGTGAGGAAAGGAGACTTTGTTAGGGAATGGGAGGTCAATCAAATGGAAACAGTGATCCAGGAAAATGTGGAAGGAGAAGGACAGGGACACTCTGTCCACCCAGGGCTCCACCAGGAGCTTAATGCTTCAGCATTAAGCACCTTACCAGTGCTAACATGGGATGTTGCTGAAGTAGCAGGGTTGGTAAATACAATGGCAGTTAGCTCTTCTTTTTCTTTCTTTTTTTTCTTTTGTTATCTATTTTCTTGAGACTGTCCTCTCTGATGGTATCTGCGTTTGATAATTATCCATCCGCAGAAATTCTCAGGAAGAGCTGTTGCAATTGCAGTGGGTTGAAGCTTTCTTCCCACCGCTCCCATCTCGCTGGCACCCGCGCCACATGGGGCTCTGACACATCGCTATTAAAAGATGCCTCCGTGGGTATTGCACAGCTAGAAAATTGCAAAACCAGAACTTAGTGGTATATACGATAGATTTTTAATGTAAAGGGACTGGCTGTAGAGGGCTTTTTGTGAGTGGAAGCTTCCAGTGCTTCCAGCTCATCCTTTATTTACAAGTATAGACTTTTCTCTAAAAGGCGACCTCAGCGATGCCACTTCTGCTGTTGAAGGTTTCTTGGGTAAAAGAAGCCACGTACTCAGGGCTGTTGTGGCAAGATGGTGATTTTAGCACCCAAGTCCTGTGTCCTCGTAACAGCGTTTGGATGGATTTTCAAGGGTACAGTCCTTGAATCGAAAGCTGGTGTTGAACCTGGGTATGGGGCTCTGAGGTGTTCTGGTGCCACCAAAATATGTCTGTGATAAAGAAGAGCTTTTGGATACCAAAATACTCAGATTATTGGATAGTAAATGAGTCACGTCCAGCCTTTTACTCTTATCTGAGGAGAAATATTGGAAAGGGAAATAAAAGTATTCATCTGTGATGTGGTGAAGGCTTCTTGGGATCTGAGTGTTACCTTGAGTGAAATATCTGGCACGTCCCATGCTTCCCCTGGGCAAGGCACCAGGATGTATGGAGTTGGACACGTCTCCTTGGTTTGCACCATCTTTATTCCAGCTGTTACTTCACAAATCACTCAATCTCCGGGCATTTGGCAGATAATTACTGTATATGAGCTCCCTGGCTTCTCTCGTTGTGCAATTTACTGCCGTGGAGAATGCAAAGAACCTGGGACAAGCTCCTTCCTCTGCCAGCCTGATGGGTGAGGCTGTTTGCCGGCTCTTGTCACCCCCACTTTTAATTACATTGCTGCAATCCTGTTACAACCCTCTCTGATGTTAGGCTGCTTTATTCTGAGCCTGGCCTCAGTAGTTTTCTCTCAAATACTCCATGATGTACATTTTAGCTGCATTTTCCTGTTTTGTTTGGAGTTGGTTTGGTTTTTTTTTTACTATCTAAAGCTCATAAAGGTTCATGGCATGTAACTCATCTTTGAGTATGACCTCGAAATAAGCAGATATTTCTGATCTACTCCAAGATTACGAAGCAAAAAGAGGAGCTGTCAGAGAAAATGACAGAAGCAGCGCCTTAGCTGACAATATACCTATTCCTGATGCTGCCACAAGTTACCTTCGTTTCCTCCCTCTTTGCTCAGTCATTGTAAGCAAAGCAGAATCTGATTTTTTTCATACCCATTTCCCAGCTTTACCCTATTCTCCGTGATTTCGATATTTCCCAGATTTACCTTATTTACCCTATAGCTTCCATTGGGCCACACGAAGCGATTTCTACAGCCTATTTCTAGCTCAGAGCTTCTAATCCGAAGGACGCTGCAGTTCTGGTAACAGCTCTGGGACAGCCCCGCTTTGAGACTGACTATGCTGAAACCCCAGCATCAGCAGAGTTTATCAGCTCTTAGCTGTCCTGATGTAGCAACTCCTGAAAGCAGCCTCTGAAATGAGGGTGGAGTGGACGCGGATGAGAAGTGTGAGCTCTCGGAGTTAATTCTCACCTCCGCCTCTGAATCATTGCCTTCCAGCTGGGGAGTTTCCATCAGAGTTGCCTGGAGGTATTGTCATGATGTGGGCTCCTCAAATTCAGGCAAGATACGGCTTTACTCTAAGGAATAAATATGTTAAGGACAACATTGATCACGCTTTGAACCAAGATGTCTTTATTTAGTTCTGGGTGAGTTTTCCTTCCTGTGAATAAGGAGAGAGAGCAAAAAAGAGCCCATTTCATTTTGTCTCCCATGGCTGGAGCCGTGGGACGAGCTCCATGCTGTTGCTGTGTGCTGGGATCCAACCTTTGGAGGACCTTGGAACGTTACAGGTGTCTGACCTTTGTCAGCTAGCAGACACTGACAGTACACTGAATTACTCTGTGGGGTCTGGCAATTGCTGCTGATGGGACTGTGGGGCAGAGTGAGGCAAGAAGCTGATGTCTTCTGCTGCTCTATGAGCTTGTGGCCACATGTGCTCTTGTCTCATAGACTAGTTTGGGTGGGAAGGGACCTTTCAAAGCCATCTAGTGCAACCCCCCTGCAGGGAGCAGGGCCATCTGCAACTAGAGCAGGTTGCTCAGAGCCCCCAACAACCTCCCCTGCAATGGGGACAGGGATGGAGCAGCGACCACCTCTCGGGGCTACCTTCATAAAAAGAATAATTCTCTCTAGTCTAAATCTCCTCTTTCTAGAAGGTAACCAATATTCAGAAAGGCGTGGCTATCTGTGTCATGGTTTCTCATTAAATTCTGCTGTTATCAATGCCTAGATGATGCAAGGAGTCCAGCTAAATGAAGCATTGTCTCTCCTTAGCTAGGAAGATACCTGGAATTAATAGCTACTAAATGTGATAAAGAAGGTTGCCAAAATAAGTTAGAATGGAGCCTACTGTAGGTGGGAGGGTGCTAGCGATGCTGATCCCTACATTCCCTGTCTAAGATCTCTGCTCAGAAACCCTGGGAAGCTGTTTTTAGTAGCGTCAGGTAAAAGCTTCCTGGAGCAGCTTCAGGAAGAACCTTCTGGAGATTCACGATCTGGGCATGTGCACGTGGAATCGCCCTCGGTAATGGATGTAGGAGGCGATCCATGAGATTGGCCCGGAGACCTTTCCGGCAGGATAAACGCTAGCTTTGATTCAACAAAATTAAGAAAATGAATTTTAAACAAGGGAGGTATGGTGCTGGCCAGCTGAGCACACATATTTCTCAACACTTCATTTAATGATGCGTTTGTACTTTGGAGGTGAATGCAGCTGGAACTGGCACATCTCCCTTTCTGCTCTGGCTTCATCTATCCCTGTTGGATTATTGGTTCTGTTTACTCAACATAATCCCTCCATTTGCTATTACAGCAAATGGTGCTTCCACACCAGTGTGTGGATGGGACCTGATGAAAAACCTCCTTCCATTGCGTATCAACGGCTTCATCTGCAGGATTTCAGGACTGGAGCAGAGTTTCCTAAGCTGTGGTGTGTTCTCAAGCTGTTGAAAGCGTTACCCCACCTCCTCTGTCTTTCAGACGGGCAAAAAAATAAATGTTTCTGTTTGCTGCTGTGTGCCAAAAATGCTTTGAAATCTCCTGCTGGAACCCACTAATTTGGAAGATTAAGCAGCCGGAGTTATTTCAGCTTTTCTAGTAGAAAGAAGTGAAAAGGGTTGGAAAAATCTCAAAAGGAAGTGTTTGTTGGGGTTTTTTTCAGCTGTCTCTTTCCTGGTGAATACCTCTTACCCCCAAACAATAAAATTTTGTAAAGAAGCTGAAGAATGCACACACACAAAAAGGTGTTTTCACTGAAGTGAGGCTGAAGGGACTCTCCCCAGGAGCAACAGCTGCTGTTTTCCTCCGTCTTCTGACCACCTCCCACAAAGCTAAACAAAGATAACAGGACTAATAAGGAAGAAGAAATGCTTTACAGGAATCCCACCATGAGAGGTCCACAGAAATTCCCTCTTCCTGAACCGAGCCGTTTGCTTGTTCTATTTGCTTTCAGTTAAATGTTTAAATAGCAACATAAGGTGTGTGCTCCTTGAGATACGGGACCCAGCCTTTGCATACCTTATGAGAAAGTGCTTTTCCTTGTACTCCTAAAAGCGGGTCAGTTTGGTTTGGTGCCACCTTTTTGGGAAGTTGAAAAATAAGGCGTTATTGGAAATGGGCTGGATGAGGAGATGTCGCGGCATTTACATCATCACATTACCTGGGTAAACAGTCAAATCTTCTAAGGATAGGACAACGGGAAGTATTTTTGGTTCAAGCACCAATGTGCTTGGTAAATATTTTCAGTTTTTCGCCTCCAACATGTGGGTTGTTACTTTTATTCTATTTTATAGTCTAGTTTCATAGAAATGTTCCCAGGTGCTTGACATTTTTCAGCCCCGATGCTCTGCTTATTACTCTAAGTGTGATTACAGCTTGGGACCAGGATAACAACTGTGAATAAACTGATAGGACAGCAGAGCCTTTGGCTCCTGGTGGAGCTTAAACAACTAAGCCGCCAGCACACACAGGTTTTTGTTACCTTAATTTGAAGCACACCAGTGTCTATCTGCAAGAGAATTCAGGCACATCCATGATCTGTTTGTATTGGTGATACGAGCAAGTGGCAATAGGAACTGTGCACCTCCAATAGTTGCCTTTAGGATCTTTAAGAAGTTTGTGGGTTTGTGGGTTTTCTTCCTCCCCTATCACTAGAGAGAGGAGGGATCTTGGACTGGAGTACTAATGAGGATGAACACGGCCGTCCACCCACAGACCCATTTGAGGGGCTCTGAAACCTTGCCCCAAAACAATCACAACAAAATACTCTTTCTGCCTGGCTCACACACATCCAGGATAATTAGGAACAAATAGAAGACATGGGAAGAGCCAAGTCACGCGCTGAGATTTTGCTTCTGAAGAATAAAGTTTTATTTTTTTCTGTAAAAACCTGCATACACATGTTCAGATCTGTGCAACCTTCAAAACATGTCTTCATTTCCAAACCGTGTACTCTTAAGCATGCAGGAGCCCACTGCAGCTTGGTAAGGAAGTTAAGAGGGATTTTTTTTAATGCTATAACTGATGTTAAACATCATCTGAAAGCTATTTACATTGTGCACCTCTCACTTCTAGCACCAGCAGCGCCAGCTGTTAGCTACATGCAGTGCAGAGCTGTAACTCAGGATTTGGCATTGACATCTGATTTAGGTGTAGAGTGAAAACAAAACCAACCTCCCCTCGTTCAAGAAAGTCCCCAGAGGCAATCAAAAGAAATCTTAATTTCTTCTTGGTAAAGGAGATCACTTGAAGCACTCAGACTTCCCTGCGGTTATTCAAATATTACTTCCACTCTATTTTTCTTGACCATCTTCCTCTGGCGCAAACATGCACTTTGCACGCCCTCCTGGATGGCAGTGGAAAGAAAAGATGTCTCGGTTTTTATAGAATCATTGAATCATTTTGGTTGGAAGAGACCTTTCTGATCATCAAGTCCAACCCTTAACCCAGCGCTGCCAGGTCACCACTAAACCATGTCCCTCAGCACCACATCTCTAGGGCTTTGAAACTAAAGGCAGCACGAGTGCCCTGAAACAGCCGGGTCCATTTCTTTCATTTCCAGTAAACTGAAAGATTGCTTATCGTAGGGGTTTTTAACTATCTTAGACCATCTCAACTCAGATGCAGCAACTTAGGTGGAAAACGTTGGATTCAAGCTCACACTCCCATTATTTTGCCTTCTAATTTCCTCTCTCACCCATTAAACACCAGAATTCAATAACCAGCCAGATACTAGTACTCAAATCATACTGCAGTTTGCTCATCTTCTGGTCCCTAACCTGGGTCAAAGAAGGCATGAGATGTTTTGCTGCTGCACTGCTGGCAGAAGTTCTTTGTGTACAATGAGTGTCGTGCCCCTCCTCACAGCCATCACTGTTTCCTACATGCCAGTGGGATTAAATTTGGGTGCTGAAAGTGGCAGCTGGTTGAGTATTGGGTAAACGTGGCATTCCAGGTGATGGGTTTCATAAGAGAATCATAGAAGCGTTTTGGTTGGAAAAGACCTTAAAGATCGAGTCCTTGTCCCGCCCATTATCACCCAGCAAAAGCTGGCCCAGGTTTCATTTAATGGGAGCCTTGCCGCCAGTCGTCCGTGTGTTTGTTATTCTGGTTTACAGCTATGGTGATGAAGCGAGCCACGGTTTGTAAGAGAACACGGTTATTTCCATAACTGCAAAACTGCTTCAGGATAAACACATGAAGTTGAAGAAGACCCTGCATTGCACAAGTCCTGAGAGCTGTTGCTCGCTACTCGGGCAAGCTCAGTTCACGATGGAAATGGTGCTTTCGGGCTGGCCTCCAAATATCTGCGAGAAGAACTCAAAAGCCAGACGGACGTGGATAGGCACAAAGACGTAAGCCGTGTACACCACCATAGCGAAAACAGTCACGGTGATGGTGTGGAACATGGACCGCTCCCAGGGCTCCAGCACGTAGCTGCAGGTGATCAGTAGGTACTGGTAGTACAGCCAATAGATATAGTCCTTCACACGTTTAATATCCATCGTCAGCTTTCGGGGATTTTGAGAAAAAGACCTGTAATGATAGAGACATTCAGGCTAAAAACATCTGCTTGAAGAAAATACCAAGACAGAACAATAAGGAACGGTACAAGGCTTTGCAGAGGGACTCCTTTACTCCGGGGACTGAGTTTAAGGACACATGTGCTGACCAGGTTCAGTGCACAGTAAAAGGGAAGTTCAAGTTCTGCTGAAAAACATTCCATGATGTCATTTTGGTCGACGCTCCTTTTGCCTAAAATGCCAGCAACAGAGATGCTTGGACATGTCACATCCCTCCAGTCTTGTGTTCAGAGTGAGCTTGGGGCAACAGAAATTTTCTGTCCCTCAAGGCAACAAATACTACAATAGAACTGGAAGATTTGCAGCTTGTGATTAACATAAGGATGGGCCACCGGGGTAGACCAAATATATTATCCTATTCAGTGCTTTGCTGCCTCTAGAGGCTGTACAGGATATTTCGGAGGTATGCAGGTATTTACCAAAGGGATGACAAATTAGCAATAAAACGGATCCCTGGTTTGTTTTGTAACAGCTTTACTTTGGTCACTGATGTGTAAAATGTTTGCCTGGCGGATGCACTGTTAAGTGCACGCACCTTGACGCATCGTATGTCTCCATCCTTCTTCCTTTAGGTCACCACCGGCACTGCCGATTCAACATTGATTCCCACATGACACTGCAAACAGAGCATCCTGCCAGACTAGCTTACACCAGACTAGCTGACACCTTGCTGTCTGGAGACACTGAAAAGGTAGGATTTTGCCCCTTCTTCTTCAGGAAGGCAACAACTGCAGGCTCACCCTACATGCAGCAGAAAGTGTGGTAGAACTGGCACTCCAAGTGCCTGTCCAGCTGGTTTTGGTCCCCCTCCATCCACATGCCAGCTGCTCTCCTGGTGTTTCTTCTCCCATCCTTTGGCTTCCTGATCAGACCTCCTCACATCTGTTCCCTAGTTGCTCCTCCAGTGTGAACACCCTATGAATGTGGCCTCTTTTCTGGCAACAAGCACACTGAAACTAAACACTGCGCATTAAAAGAGGGACGCTTGTTTGCGTTAGCAGATTTTCATGTCAGAAAATTGCTGTGCTTGCCCCATCACCCACACAGCCCTTACTTCCCACCAGTCCCTTCTTCAGTGTCCTCCAACCGTCAATATCTTCCCCAATGCATCTTTTTTCTATTCCCTTCTTTCTTCCATAGCAGTCGGTTTCCTTCATTCCATCTTCCCCACATCTCCTAGGCCATATCTCCTAGACCAAGAGGCCAACTACAATCCTTTTGCGGGGCAGATGACTTCTGTTTTTAATCTAGCAGTGACTGTCTTTGCTTTATCTGGAAGAGCACGGGCTGGGGAGAAAGGCCACTGCTGGTTTCTGTCCTGGTATGAGAGGAATGGAAGATGACTCCTTTCAGATCATTTATTTTCAAGCCAAACTCAAGAGAGGCCCTTAAAGCCTTGCAAATATTGCAAAGCCTGTAATAAAAATGGCACAGCTGGCAAAGCGCGACTCACCGCGAGCCAAAAGCGACTCTAGTCGTGCCCTCTGCGAAAAGAGCAGCAGTTTTCAATGGAGAGGTTAAGCCCATTCCTATATGACTGAAAGGAAAACAATAAGGGCCCTCTCATACGCTCTAGGATTACGGTATTTACACTGGGGTTAGACTCGCGCCAGTTAAACTCATACCTTTCCTGAGTAAATATCTGCTAAGCCCGACCGCCGCACGGAGAAACCGCGAGGCCGGAGTGCTTGCCATGGGCGTTCCAGACACTGAGGTTATCAGGAGGTGCTGCAGTGGTTTGGAGCGGCGAGATCCCAGGCTGACAGAGCTTTCTGCCTGCAGCAGCACCCGCACTTGTACATCTCAATGCAGAGCTGGTGTAAGGAACGGCCAAAGGCAGGGGAAAAATTCCCCAGGCTGGTTTTGCTGATACTAGACCACCCTACCTGGCTGCAGACTTAACCATCACTTACGAGACATTGCTGGTTTGGAGCAATACATGAATAAAGCATGAAGTAATTAAAATAAGGAGCGGACCTTTTGATTTATGCCAAAGACCTCAGTAACACTTTCTCCAGCCTGGGGATTTTGTTCCGTTCAGCTCGGCCACCAAGTCCTAGCAGCCAGCCTGGGCTTCTTGGGTTCTTCCAGTACACAGTTTTAGGGGCATAACCCATCCCCAGGCACTTGGACACCCCTGGAATGGAACTCCCTGGACTACCAGTTAGAAAACAAGTCTTAATGCAGAGGCTGCGCAGTCTGCGGATGAATGATAGAGGTTGAGCTAAGCAGAAGACAGCTAAATTACAGTCTCTGTCCCCGCCGCTAACACACTTCCACTGCATTTAATCTACCCAGAGACCTTCTCCGTTAGCAGGAGTGTCTCAGAAATGCAGCGAACACGAGGAGCGTCTTGGGATACCGCAGTCCTAGATGCATAATTTATAAAAGGAAAACATAGGAGGGGAGGGAAGGAAAAAAAACCCGTCACGGTAAACCTGCCACACAATCAGTGAGATATGAGAATCCACTGCGTTGGAGACACACAGACACCTTTTCTGAAGGCACCCCATGCGCATTAATTCAGGGCTAGTTTTGAGCAATAACTGAAAGTTCCACACCTCCAGAGGCAGCCTCACCACCCAGCCGGTTCCCTTGGAGCAATAATCAAAGGGAATGGCAGATCACTAGACAAACTTTGGCTTTTGAAGCCCAAAATTCTGTATTTCAAACGAGGCTTGTCCTAGAGAGGCTTCCACTTCCATTTTTCAGCATTACTAGTTTTTATATTGATCCTGCAATCAGCTGGTGCCCTGAGTTGAAAGGGTCTTGCCGTTCTTAGCTCCCAGTTTCCCAATGTTCCATTTGCTGATACACAATTTTAACTTAGCCCTCGTTTGTCTACAGATTTGAACTTAAGTAGCCAGTTGGTGTTGTGGAAATAAACACTGTTACGACTGGCTGTGAACAAAATGAATAGAATTCAGCTTCTCAAGGCGTTAAGCAATATTCAAATTATTTTCAGCAATCTCACCTCCAAGCAAAAAAAAAAAAAAAAAGAAAAAGAAAAAGAAAAAAGGCAAGAAGAGAAACCTGTAAAGCAGCTTTTATCATCTTAAGTGGCAACCTGATTTTCTTGCTTGTTGACACACATCGCTGATTAGGGCAGCTGAAAAGATAAATCATCATCCACCAAAAAAAAAGTAAATGAATATAAATCCCAGGTTTCATTTAAGAGCATGCCTCATCTCAACATTTTCTGTATTAATCACCTTAGCTCTCAGCACTAGAGCTAATGCGGAGTTGTAACTTGAAGAAGCCGGTGTCGGGGACTTTCCTGTATCATTTTTGCTTTGAGCAACAGGGTTTGGGGGACTCCGTTCACACCAGCAGGTTGCAGCTCTGACTGGTGTCTCTCAAAACGCACCTGCTGGGAAATTCCTGTGGAAAGAAACGTTCTTGCAGGGGAACTGGGACAGACTGTTTTCCAAAGAATGCTTGAAAAACACCTTACACCCTCAGCAGGAGAGCTTGGTTGACTTAGACAGAGGAAAAAGGGTTTCTAACGTATACTCAGGTCTAGAGAAGTTTATTTAGAGTGGAGAAAACCCAACCCTGGAGCTGGAGATAGCTCCATAACCATTAAACAGATGGGCTACGATGCTCTGAAGGTCAAGTACGGCTAAGTGTTATCAACAAGGTAGGAAGGAAAACCAAGCAATCTATCAATGCACCTAGCCCCAAAATGCAAATATTTTAACCAGCTAAAACTTGTCCAATTGTTAAATAATCTCTGATAGCCCGGAAGCAAGAGGTGGTGGGTTTCGCAGGCTCCCAAGGGACTGCACCCATGCTGGAGCTCAGATAAAATCCTGCCAGGAGTCCCTGAGGCTTGTGCTTGGTCTCAGACAGGACACCTACAACATGCAGGCTCCCAGTGGCAGGTGTGACAAGGCAAAGTGCAACAATTATTTTAAAGTTGTCCGATTTGTAAATAATTTCAGCTATTAGAGGAACAGGCAGTCATCCCCCTTGGGTACTGAGATGTATATCTATCCCTTCTGCAGGTTATGCACCTGTAATTGTTCTTACTTATCTGTAATTTTATTGCGTTCAGTGGGTTTTGTTCTGCGGTTGCACAGAATATCCTGACTTACCAAGGCACCCTCTTAATGCTAACCTAACTCTGGGGTGAACCCACCGATTTTACATAGAGTGAAGTTTCTGTGAGCGCAAATAGAATGTCGAAGGGATTCACCCTCCCTGTCCATCATGCATGTGCTTTAATGTGTTTTATTCAGTGAGCAACAAGCGTGCCGTGTAAGGAATGAAATACAAGTCTCGCGGACTAAGAATCAGGAAGAAATTGAGATGAGGCAGCAGCTGAAATTGTGCAGGGAATCTGAACCCCAGCATTTCCCGGGGGCACAGTCTCATTCTGCTCCCCTGTTGCATTGGCACAGCTCGGATTGCCCCTACACAGCGTAGCCCGTGGCCGCATAGCACCAGCTCAGCCACAGCAGCTGCCTCTTACCACTGATGAACAGAACCCTCAGGTTATGTACTCCTTACAGACGGATGTTGAAACGTACCCTCAAGCTTGTTTTCCCAGAGAGGTGCTGCCAGACAACAAATGTGAACGAGAACGGCACCAGTAATCCCAGCATAGCTCCTACTGTGAGCTATTATGCACCATTAAAAACGCCTTTACATTCCGATTTTAACAAGTAAACCTCCCCTGCTAATTCTAGAGTAAAAACGCACAGCAGCAGCGAGGCCGTCTCTGGTTTCTCCTCCTCAGCATTCATCTTCCTGAATCAGCAGCTCAGCGCACGCTTGGCCATACGTTGCTGCCGGCTACCGTGCTACAGGAATTGTAAACTCTTCTTACATACAGGTTCTTGCCACCAGAATGAAGTTCAGGGCTGATAAAACTTTACTGCTGTGCATGACTCAGGCATTTTGGATGTGGGAGAACATGGTTCAACTGCGCCTACGGGTTTGGGGTTGGGTTTTTTTGGGAAAAAAGACCTTCCAGGAGTAGAAAAATACCTGAGGAGTGGAGAGGTAACTTTTCAGCCACTTTTCTGCTTTATTTTGCTCAGAAGAATGAACTCCAGCAGCTTTTTATGCCAACACAAAGCCTCCTTCCTGCTGATATCAGTGGTAGCACATAGATGCTATTATATTTATTTTACATGAAAAAAAGGTTATGTAACACATATAAGACCCAGGAGTCTGGCAAACACTTTTCTCTATTGATTAAAAAACCTCCTTCCACCTTTGTGAGCTTCAAACAAGGCAGCAAAAAACACTCATGGAGCAGCTCTACAGGAGCAATGCCACACGCAGGCAAAATCTGAGCAGACTTCCTCATCTCCAGCTTTAACACAAGCCTAGTCCTTCTGCGCGTGTCCTTTCCACAGCTCTTCAACACCACTGTGGTCCCAAGCGTGGCTTTGGTGCTATAATTTAGCTGTGTCTGTAACCGCAGCAAATGGATTCTCATCTTCTCCTCCAGAAAGAGGAGGATCTGCAGACCCGTCAGGATCTCGCTTGGAGACAGGCTCCCAACCATCCCAGTAAGAGCACAGCAGCTGAAAGCACTTCATGTTTAGACTGATTCCATGTCTTAACTACTCCCAGAAAACTGCAAGCTGCTCCTAGCAAAAAAACCCCACGACCTTCTTAAAAATATCAGCTCCACCTAACCTTGAAGCTTGGCTGATTTATTGGCCCCGTCTTTCTCTACTCAGGCAGGGAGGAAGGAAAAGATGCAGCTCCTCTATAACAACAACATTCTTGGAGCAGCTCTGTCCCATTTTCTTCCAAGGCCAAATTAATTTTTCAAAGAATTTTGTGTTCTTCCCTCCTCTGAAGTTTCCTCAGTCGTTTCCTTACATAACTACCTTCTGACAATTTACGTACGAACTCCATCCTTTCCAGCTTGCTCTGGGCTCAGCATGTTCTGGGCTCCAAGTCCTCCCTCGACAGGACTTAGCACATTGGAGCAGAGCTTTGGTGATAAGCTCTGCCAGAGAAGGCAGGTAAATGGGCAAGTGGATATTTCAGAGCAAGCTTTCCCTGTATTTTCAGTGTCCACACACTGGTTTTGAACAGAGACGATTCCCAAATTAGACCTCGAATTTGTGACTAGCGACCAGCACCAGGTTTAAAATTGCAAATACTTAAAAATAGAGAGTTCTTGAAAACCTGTTCCAGCAGGTATCCTAGAGAGGTTTTGGCTTTGCTCCTGGTGACAAGCCTCAGCTCCTGCAAGAAGCTTCAAATCTGAGACATCAGCTAGAGCCTTCAAGGGGACTTTACAGACTTTAAACTTCAGCAGGTTGTGTAAACACATCACTCTATAAACGAAATAGCTGAGATGTTTGGGCTCTATGAAAAGATCTCCTTTCAAATGTCTCTTACTTTACTCAGACTTCTTCGGTTCGCTCTGAGTCACTTGTGAAGCAGCTGAAAATCACACGAGCTGCTCTTGGGCGATAACGCAATCGGAGGTGGTGAGCGCTGTCATAATTACGACAGGTATTATTGGAAAACAGGTACCAAACTCTTGTGCAAGAGCATCCCCTTTGAGGTCTAATGAAAGGAAGCAGGGTTGCACCATGCCACTTACTGGCCTAAAAGGTGGAAAAAGAAAAACCGAGTGAGATACTTGCAACAGGTAGCGGGGCAAGACAAGGCTCTTCAAAGTTGCAAGACGCTGCTGTGCTGATTTCTCCTGACAAGCTTTGGGGAGTGGATTAGGGTGTGTTTAACCGGAGCAGATGGCGTGGGTCAAGAGAAAGCAGGAGGTCTCCAGAGCAAGCTGCTGGTAGCTTGTCTCAAGGGCTTTGCAGATGCCCCTATGAGGCAGCGGGAGCACCCGCTAAGCTGGGCAAGGTGGGTCCCTCTCCACAGGGACACAAGCCAAGTGTCGTGCCCTTGTCTCCTCCCTGGGTGCTGGTTCAGGGAATGCTCCTGGCTCCACACCAGGAGTGGGGCCAGGCTTGAGGTACACAACTACTGCACGAATTAAAAGCTTAGTAAAAACTGGAGTGGCAGAACAGAGCGTGGAGCAATGGCTGCTTTCCATCCCTCTTCCCCTGCATCAGCCAGCTGGAGCACCCGAGTCTTGGTGCTGCTCACCACATCGCATGCTCTGGACACTTTTTGGGTGCAGGGGGTGATGGAACAAGTATTTCTGTGATCCTGAGCTGCTCTCCAGGCACCCTTTGACCACATCTCCCATTCCTGCCAGATGAACAACATACACGCCCCGTGCAGAGCTTCCCTGCATTTCTCTGCCCAAACCACACCATCCAGAAATCACTCCAAGGACGTGTAGAGCTGCTCTCAAACGGAGTTATTGTGCCATGCTCATGATAATCATGAGAGAAAGATAAACATGCATCCCAATTCTCAACATGCTTTAAAGTACACAGTCCAAAAAGTACCATGCGTGCTGGTTACACAGAGGCGTAGCATTTATTACAGGAATTCTCTTCTGTGCTATCCCAGCTCTGCTTGTACTACAGGGAGGTGCTCTTGCACCTACTTATTACAAGAGGAGCAGCGTTTATGATAGCAATTCTCCTCTATATTCTCCCAATTCCACGTACACAATGGGAGATGCTCTTGCGCCTACTTCATACCAAAGGATTTCTGGACGCAACCAGCAACTCTAAGAAATCCAAGGAGCGGCAACGTGCGAACAAGGGCTATTGCCACCACGTCAGTACAAGCAGCACCTTGGTCATTCCTCCATCACCATTCCCACCTATTCCAACTTTTTTCCTTCTGGGTGTTTGCAGCGACGCCCTGCCCAAATCAAACCATCTTCCTGACACCAGCAACGACACCTGCAAACCCCGGACTGCAGAGCTACAGCAACAAGTCCAGAGAGATCTGGATGAAGCTGCAGGTCTCTTTCTGCAGTGTCTCCCCCAAGCTCCCCTGAGGAAACCTTGCAGTGCAAATCCTGGAGCCTTCGCTGCTCGAAGGCCTTTCCCCCAGCGCTGCTCAGGGCTGGTGGCTCAGGGTATGTGGCTCTGCTCAGCCAAGGTCACCGGCCCCTCTGGCTGGGAAAGCGCTGGGATGATCACAGAATCAATCACAGAATTGGCAGGGACCTCACNGCAGCAGCATCAGCAGCACCGCCCGAGTCTGGCCACCCCAACCCCGCAAACCCAGACCCCGCATCCCCCATCATCGCACCCACCTGGGCAGGCTCCCTCACCCGGCCGGGCTCCCGCATCCCCCGGGCACCCCGCTGTCCCCAGCCCCGCTGTCCCGGCGCTCTAAAGCCTCTTTAACGCCGCTTTGATGCCGCTTTATCGCCTCGTTGCTGCCTCGTCCCGCCCCGCCCCGCCCCGCTCGGTGCCGCAGCCGCTGCGGGGGAGGGAGCCGAGCCCGGCCAGGGGCACCCGGGGGCTGCAAGGAGCTGCCAGGAGCTGCTATCGCCCGCACACCCTTGGGAGAGCTCATCCCTGCGGGTCTGGGGGCTGGGAAGCTCAAGGTGAGCCAGGGCTGGGCAAGGGCAGCGCCAGAAGGCAGCGGGAGCTGCAGCCCAAGCAGCCTGCCGAGGGATTCTCCACCTCAGCCCACTGGGAGCTCTGCGGCCAGCTCAGAGGATCAGAGAATCCTCGCTGAGGTTGGAAAAGACCCTTGGGATCATCGAGTCCAGCTGTCAACCCTACTCTGCAAAGTTCACCCCTAAACCATCTCCCCCAACACCACATCTAAACGCCCTTCAAACAAGGCCAGGGATGGGGATTCAACCNCAGGGACCTCACAGCTCATCCAGTTCCAACCCCCCTGCCATGGGCAGGGCCACCTCGCACTAGAGCAGGCTGCTCAGGTGGTGATGCCCTTGGGTGAGCAGAGCAGGGGGCGCTGAGCAAAAAAAGGAGAGAGGGGCTAAGCAAAAAAAGGGGGGGAGGGCTGAGCAAAAAAAGTGGGGGGTTGCTGAGCAGAAAA
>WEIS01093681.1:0-10235 GCA_013389965.1 Todus mexicanus
TCCAGACCTGCTGCTGTCTATGCCAAGACATTTCTGTTGACACGTTACACCTGGAATTCTTCTTCCAAATGCTGAAGAATATGTGAAATATATTCAGTGAGGGTTTACTGTTGATAGTAAACTGCAGAACTGTTGGTACAGACCTGATTTGGCTGCTGTTGAAGCTAAACATGCATGTTGCTATGGTTTTCAGTAGTATCAGGTTTTTAGCCCTTTAAGTAAAATTAGACTTATTCAGGTTTGTGTTACTGGTATAGATTTACTGCAGTAATGGTTGAAATGTGCCACGTGTCCTGCCTGTCATACTTTGAAAGACTGCATATAGCTTTTTGATATCTGACCAGGATCAACATGGTTTTGGTTATCTATTTTTTTTAGTCAGAAACTTTAATCATTTTTCTGTATCATACTGAATGTGAGGGGATACCAAAGGTTGCTTTATGGTCTAATCATAAAATCTTAAATCCTGCTATTCTCAGAAGTAATGATTGAAACAAAGAAAGCTGTTGCTCTTACTCCCAAATCTGAATTCCCTGTAGATCTTTCACAAGTTGATGAGTTGGTGCATCTGTGAAAACAGTATTGAAGATAAGACAGTATTTTCAGAGGACTGCTGTCACCAAGAAACAACATCAGAGTGAAGCCATTTTAAGCTTAGCTCTAGTAGCATTAAAATGCTACAGTATGCCATGATAACACAATGTGACATATAGCTGTACACCTTTAAAATAGACTAACCCTACGTCAAACTCTGTTTAAAGCCCCAAATTGGTAAGTGTCAGAGAAAAATGTTATAATGATGTTTTGGTTTTATCTGTCTTTAAGCAGATTTATGGTTATGATGATCTCCAGATACTTCAATCCAGGCTGCCAATGGTAAGTAAATGACTTGGTTTATTTAATTTTAAACAAGTTATACTCAGTGTTGATCATTTGTGCAACACAACATTAAGAGCTTACCCTTATGTTCCTTTTTTTAATTTTAAATATCCACAAAAAGTTTCTCTAGGTGGTACAAATTGATATAGAGCAACTGTTGTATCATGCATTCATCTATCTGCAAATTCTGTAAATAGAAGCAAATGTGCTCTCTGGTTTTGAGCTGAGAAATTTTTAATTGTTATCACAACAGTATGACATCTTGTCAAATCTAGTTGAAATCTGAGCGTGAATGTTTTCTTTTACCAAGAGGTAGGGTTGAACAGCAAGTACACAAATTGGCAGCTAGTAGGTGCATCTGACAGGTTTTGGACTGAGAAAAGTCACAGAATCATAGAATAATTAAGCAAAGCAAAAACCAAAAGGAAGCAAAACCCCCCAAGACCTTACTGGGATGTGAGTGAGAGCAATCTGCCCTCAGGCACACTGTAGATGTGGAAGGGGCAAACTCACCTGCCCATCTTGCTGAAGATGGTGATGCAGCATCTGGGAATGCGGCTGCTGATGTGCAGGCAAGATATGGAGAAATGGGGCTGGAGCATAACCTGGGGCAGCACCAGGGTTCAGGGGCCCAGTTGATCCGAGAGCAGAGGGCAGGCTGAAAGGAGGTGGCGTGCCAGCATGGAATCCCTGCTTGTCAAATGTCTGCACAGGAGGAGAGGGGGACAGCATCAGAGACTGGTGTGAACAGCCCCACAGTGACCAGACAAGAACAAGAGTGGCCCAAACACACATCATCTTTCACCAACTGCATGAGCAAGCCAAGTCACACCTGCAAGCACTTCGCAGATGAGTTTCAGCTCCTGTTCTCACTTATACTTCTGCATTAATGCCTCCAACATTTATTTTTATTTCAATAGCTACTGTGCTCCTTTTTTTCCCCTGACCTCTTTTTACTTGGTTGCACACGGGATGGCAGCAGCTGCCTGAAATCAGTCCTTCACATTGTGAAGGCTCAGGCTGGAATTACATGACCTACCCAGGGAGGCCCAACAAAAACACAAGAACTTGCAATAAGAATTTCCTTGCCCTGNTGAGGAAGTGCCCCCGAATGTCCAACCTAAACCTCCCCTGGTGCAGCTTCAGGCCGTGCCCTCTCGTCCTGTCACAAATCGCCTGAGAGAAGAGCCCATCCCCCTCCTGTCTACAATTTCCCTTCAGGTAGTTGTAGAGAGCGATAAGGTCCCCCCTGAGCCTCCTCTTCTCCAGGCTGAACAGCCCCAGCTCCCTCAGCCTCTCTTCGTAAGATTTTCCCTTCACTAGTCTGGTCGCTCTCCTCTGGACCCGCTCCAGCACCTCAAGATCCTTCTTGAAGTGAGAGGCCCAGAACTGCACACAGTACCCGAGGTGAGGCCTCCCCAGTGCCGAGTCCAGGGGCAGAATTCCATCCCTAGTCCTGCTGGCCACACTATTCCTGACACAGGCCAAGATGCCGTTGGCCTTCCGTGCCCCCTGGGCACAGCTGGCTCATGTTCAGCCGCTGCTCACCAGTAGTGAGCATTGATCTGTAAAAGTAGTATCACTGGATGAATGCCATAGTTAAAGGTCCAAGTCAGTATCAGGTCTTTCATGTGGAGTCTGCAGACAGACATAGTCAAAGGTGAGTATAGAGACATCCCAGACAAAACCCTGTCCAACTACACATCCTGAATTAAAAAAAAATAGTTGAGCTCATTAATGAAGGCATGATCCTTGGAAGAATTGTCAACTGAAATGAATGGAATTATTTTCAGAGCAGCAAAATGGCAAAATATTTGGAGTTCTGGGGCTGGGAGAGACACTGTTACATTGGTAGGAGACAAAATGTTTTCTAGGAGTGCTGTTCAACTTTTATCAGCCTGCACTTCCTCTCTGTTTGCCCAATTTTTTGTTTTTCTCTGGGCAGGAGTGCTTTTTCCATGTAGCCATAACACAGGGGCTGGAGCAGAGCATGCCTCTTGGTGGGGAGGTTTGGTTCTGAGGGGCCAGATGAGAATTATTGATGATATTTACATGTAGTAACAGCAAACAAAGAGAAAAAATGAATATGTAATATTTAATATAAAATAAATACAGTAAAGCACATAGAGAAAACCTGTCCATTCAGTCCAAGAGTAAAGCCAAGCAAGAGAAAATGTAGGGATTCATACCTTGTCTGTGCTGTCCTGGAATAGTTCATGATGTAAGGTGTTTTCAAGCAGCACAACAAGAGTTGTGAAAAATGCCTGAAGTAGCAAGAGTAGCTGAACTCAGCCTAATCGAAGTGATATATCTGCTGTGACTCTCGTTCATCAGCCAGTCTAAACCAGGATGGAAGGTGGAAAACATTGAGGAGATATGGGCCAAAGAGATGATTCTGATGACGATAGCTAAACTCTAGCAGAGCTTTTCCAAAGAAGTTGAGGAAAGTTCATCCTTGGGGAGATGCCAAAGAGAAGAGTGGGTAGGGGATCTGCAGAGCCCTGTTTGGAGCAGGGTTTGAAGTAGGTGTTGAGAGAAGGTGACTTTCCCCACCCCAAAGGCTCGTTCCTGTGCTTCTGCGACAAGAGGCACTGGCAAGCTTTTTGCATCAGGTCTTTATTTTCTATTGAATAAATAGGTGAATGGATAGATAAAAACACTTATAAGATAAAATAGAATAAGTTATGTAAATGAGTAGTCAGTGGAGGCTTAGGGACCATGACCATTTTTTCAGTGACCACTTTTTCAGGGAAGGTGGGAGGAAAGAGGTGGAGATGGAATGGTGGTCCAGAAGTGATGGTGGTGGTGTGGGTGGGGCTGTGTGGGTTGGTCACAGTTGTTGGACTAATTGCGCATGGTGTGGGTGAGGTTGAGGAGGCACTGGAAGCAGATGCGAACTTTGAAGCGCACACAGTCCCAGGCACAGGGGCTGTGGTGGTGTGTGAGGAGGGAGTCCTGTATGTGCCTGAAGTATCTGTTGATGCTGAGCAGCAGGTTACAGGGCCCTTGGCCTTTGAAGATTATGCCATTGGCTGGCACACATTGCTCTAAGTGGTGGATGTAATGCTGGAGGTTGTTGAGGAGCTGGTGCCATGCCTGGACGTCTCAGTGGTGTGGTGTGCTGGGGCTGCTGAGAGTGGCGAAAAGGTGTTAGAGGATGTGAAGAGTGGTGACAGTGGCTCGCTGTGGGTGGTTGGTGTGGAGCAGGGTGTCAGGGAAGAGGAAGGATGTGTACTGGTGGTGGCAGAGCTGTGGTGGGTTGGGAGCCATGGCCTGGAGGAGCTGGAGGCTGCCCCAGAGGAAGGTGATGTTGCAGGGACACAGGTGGTGGCAGGCGAGAGTAGTGACAAGAGCTGGCAGGAGGAGCAGGAGCACTGGGGCACCCGTGCCACAGGTGATGCTGTGAGGTTGTGGGTGCAGCCATGATGGGTTTGTGGGTGGTGCTGGGCAGGAGCTTGGTCAGGCTTGGTGGTGGTGTGGGTGGCCAACTTTATGTGGTGCCACAGCTTTCCCTTCCTTGCTTTCTGATTGCAGCAAAGTGTATTGGGGGGCTGGCTGTTCTTGGGGAGTGCAGTAGTGGTGGTGTGTTGGGAAGTTGGCTGTAGTGGTTCAGTAGAGGATATGAAAGCATTGGGGTAGTGACACGTGGGGCAGTTTTGTTGCTGATGTATTTTTGTGGTTTCTCCTTTCCCTCCTGGGTGAGCTCTGATGCCTGTTGTGTTCTGATTAATTTGTCTTCCTGCCCAAATCTCTTTTCATTATGGAATGTGCCAGTATTGGTTGTGGTCTTTTTACTTTCAGTATATTTGTGATCTTTTTGTGTGTGTCAGTACATCATTTCTTTTTACATTTTTGGAAGATTGGTGCATTTCTGTGGTGGTTTGATCTTGGCTGGGCACCAGGTGCCCACCAAGCTCCTCTATCACTCCCCCCATCCCCTTTCAGCTAGACCAGGGGGAGAAAACAAGATGTAAAAATATCAACAACCTCATGGGTTGAGACAAAGGCAGTTTAATGAAAAGCAAAGCAAGGCCACGTGCAGAAGCAAAGCAAAGATTTATTCTCTACTTCCCATCAGCAGGCGATGTCTGGCCCTTTTCCCAGAAGCAGGGCTCCAATACATGTAGCAGTTGCTTTGGAGGACAAGGTGATGCCCCCCCTCCTCTCCTTTTCCCTAGCTTTTATTCCTGAGCTGATGTCATCGGGTGGGTTAACCTTGGCTAAGTGCCAGGTACCCACCAAGTTCCTCTATCNCTCAGCAGCAGCCACAACACTGTGTGTTAGCAACCCCTTTCTAGCTCCAATGCAAAGCACAGCGCTGAGAGGGCTGCTATGGGGAAATGAACTCCAGCTCAGTCAGACCCAATACAATTTCTCAGGAATCTCAGGAGCTGTCTAAGTCCAGATGTTGTTGGAGGAGGTAACTCTGGGTTTAAGCACTTGAGCACTGAATGTTTATTGATGAAGCTTTTACAATCTGTTTGCTTACCTTTCTTCAGTTTGAACCTCATTCTGATGGGGGATAAGATGTCTAATCTGTTGTTTATTGAACAAAGGAGTCACAGCCAAAAATATTTTTGTATGGAGTCATTTTTGCCAGTTGAGGAATTTTTCACATCTACTGTCTCATTGTGCTGTGTAGAGGAAAAGGTCGTCTACAGACAATTTAATTTTTTGAGTTTCCAGTGTTTGCCTAGTGAAATGCTTGTGTCTGTTTGCGGTCAGGGCAGACCTAAACCTACAACAGATGCTCTCTGTTAACCCTCCTCCCTCCCCAAAGGGGAAAAGAAAAGGAATAAGGGAGAGAGACTTAACAATTAGAAAAGGAAACTAGAATGGATTTAATGAAAATGGAAATAATATTAAAATGGAATATATGCAAACATATACAAAACCTTAGTATCAAACCCAACCCTCCCAATGGTAAATATATCATCATCACCACTGATGCTGTGGAGCAGTCCCAGACTGGGCTAAGTGGCAGACGGGAACTAAGAGTTGGATTCAGGAATGCACAGAATGGGAGCAAGAAGCCGAACCCAAAGGCCACAGGCTGGAACTGAAGCCCAAGCCAAGGCTGAAGGCTGATACCGGAACCAAGAGAGTGATGGAACCAAGAGTGCTGGGGCCAAAAGTCCTGGAGCTGAGAGTGCTGGAGCCAAGAGACCCTCGTAACCCCTCAGCTTTATACCGAATATGACGTATATGGGATGGAATCCCTCCTTGGCCAATTTAGGGTCACCTGTCCTGTTCGCTCCTCCCTGAAGGTGCAACCTTTACTTTCTGCACCCCCCAGTGTGGTACACAAAATCTAGCAGTGATCTTGGTTTGCACACCAATCCTTGGTACTAACTATAAACATGGAGCGTAATCACTGCTAGAAGCAGACACTGTCTTTGAAAAATCTGCTGTTAATTTTAGAAAGTGCAGTTAGTTAGAAGAGACTGAGATGGAAAGTAAAATCACTCAAACCAGGACAGTCTCTTTTGTGAGTAGTTGTTATATCCTGCTTGATCAAGGTGGGGGGGAAAGAAGGGAGTGACACAGGTCTGGTGATTTGCTTGGGTTGAATTGAGGAGACTTACTCCATAGGTCCATAATAAAAATAAAAACTTGAATTCTTAATCCCCCGAGCTGTAACAACTACTAAAACTATATATGGTGTATTTAAAGGAAAGAGAATGTAAAGAGGAGAGAGGAGATGAGAGAGAGTGAAAGAGTAAGCAAAGTTCTGGATTACCACTCGGGTTTCCAGTGACATCTCACCTGGTCTCTTCCTTGGCGGTTTTTGGTGGTGGGTGTGCACCTGCTGGTGTACTTGAGTTCTTTTTTATTCCCTGCTAAGAGGAGAATGCTTGACATACCCCTTAATTTGCATGAGAAGCATAGAGTGCTAATTTGTACAGAGATGGTAACCACTATTCCTCACATGCATGAGAGGGGGAAGGGTAGCATTAACCCTTTCCACCAATTGAGTTGATGGTTGCAGAGATCCTGTATTTTATTACCCTTTGCCTGGTAAGCAGTACATATGAAAACTTGGCAAGGGGACAAGGCCACTTATCTTCTGACATATTTCACTCCCGCCTTAGCTGGCATGTTTTGTCCCTTGTTCTAACCACAAGGCTGCTTCTCATGTCAGCTTGTTCACGTCAGTGTTCCTCACACAATATTTAAGACATCAACTCATTTGTATCAGAGTATTGCTTGTTTTTTGTTTTCAAGTTTCTCTTCCTACCAACATGTATTTTTCTTATTTCATGTTCTGATATTTCTTGACCTGTACAGGCTGCAGAGTTGGGCCTAATGAAATCCAACAAGGGCAAGTGTAGGGTCTTTCACCTGGGAAGGAATAACCTCATGCACCGGTAACAGGTTAGGGGCTGACCTGCTGGAAAGCAGCTCTGTGGAGAAGGATGTGGGAGTCCTGGTGGAGACCAGGTTACCCATGAGCCAGCAGTGTGCTCTTGTGGCCAAGAAGGCCAATGGTATCCTGGGGGGCATAAAGAAGAGTGTGGCCAGCAGGTCGAGGGAGGTTCTTCTTCCCCTCTACTCTGCCCTGGTGAGGACACATCTGGAGTAGTGTGTCCAGTTCTGAGCTCCCCAGTTCAAGAGAGACTGGGAAATACAGGAGAGACTCCAACAGAGGGCTACAAAGATGATGAGGGGACTGGAGCATCTGTCTTATGAGGAAAGGCTGAGAGAATAGGAGACTGAGAGGGGATCTTATCAGTGTTTATAAATATCTAAAGGAGTGGGTGTCAAGAGGATGGGGTCAGTCTCTTTTCAGTGGTGCCCAGTGATAGGACAAGGGGCAATGGGCACTAACTGGAACACAGGAGATTCTACTTAAACATAAGGAGAAACTTTTTTTATTGTGAAGGTGCCAGAGCTCTGGAGCAGGCTGCCCAGAGAGGTTACGGAGTCTCCTTCTCTGGGGACTTTCAAAACTCACCTGGACACGTTCCTGTGCAACCTGCTCTAGGTGAACCTGCTTTGGTAGGCGATTGGACTAGATGCTCCCCAGAGGTCCCTTCCAACCTCTACCATTCTGTGATTCTGTGGTAGATGGTCCACCTAAGGCAGTGGTCTCCACCTTTTTTGATCACATATCATATCAGTAAAAAATTTGTGAACACTCCCAATATATTTTTACTTATAAATTATATACATATGCTACTGTACTAATATGTATGTTATAAAACATACACAAAAATAAAAATTGAAAAAGGATGAAAGATTAAACAATTATTTTTAATTACCAAAATAATTTTCTTCTTGCACCCCAATGGATTGTCTTGTGCCACCCCACTTTGGAGACTACTGGTCTGAGGTCTCCTGTAACATAGTTTAAATAAATTTTCCAGTCATCAGGTGGTAACTCTTTCTCCATATTTTTTTTTAATGTTTGTGCTGTTTTCCTAGCTGACATTTTAACTTTTAGAAAACAGGGTATGGTACAAGGGTAAAACCTTTCGACTACATTCACATTGCAATTATGTTCCTGGCCTGACCCCTGGTGGTCTGTAGCTCTTACAGGCACAGTCTCACTGGAATGTGACAGCTCAGAGCTGAGGGTTGAGAGGGGAAAGTGTTTAGTCATTACCTTTAATGTACCATTAGGAGATTTAAGTATTTGACTTTAAAATAGGTTTATTTTGAAGTTGAGGATCCAGGTAAATCTTCAGCTCTACTGTCAGCTTCTGCCCAAGCTTCCTTTAGTTCTTGCTTTTTAAATTATCTTATGTGTATAATACGGGATTCATAAGAACTGTCCATCTCTGTTATGGTTTCAACTATTGATAAACAATGTTGTCTCTTTCTAAGGATTACTATGGAATTACATTCCCTGCTCCTACAACCTTAACAAGCAGAGATGGGAGCCTTGCTAACAACCCATACTCAGGTGAGTGCTATTTAAAGACGAGGTTGGTGAGTGATATGTGCTGGTCATCCTGTCATTACTAAAAGAGCAGTCATTTTTCCTTTCTGTAAGCAGTTAAATCCATCAGTTCAAACTAGCCAAACAAAAGCGAACATCTCCCTCTTGACTGTGACATTTTATTTATTTATTTGTTTGTTTTTCTTTGTGGTTTTGGTTAGTAATTCATAAGTGACTTCTGGGAGTAAGTTGGATAGCTTTTGAGAATAATAGTGAAATTGTTGCAAATGTAAATGGCAATTCCATCTAGTGCCCTTCTCAAGCACATACAGGTGCTTGAAAAATATTTCATAGCTTAATTATTCTTCTCAAAATTCAGCTGGCTTGTTTTCCTTTTTTGGCAGTGGAATAGACCCTCCTCAGCAGCTCTTCATACTTTGTTACTGCTAATTTAGCATTTTTATGTTCTCAGAAGGATCTGCATCTAGCAGGCTCTCCCTCACTCCCTCTAATGGACTTAATTCCCAAAAGCATGTAGTCTAAGAAGCCCTTCCTCATTCTTGCTCTTACTCTTCAGTTATCAGTGTGCAAAGATGACATTAATGCCATTCAGGGTTTTCAGCCAGCGGTTTGGTTTTTTTCCACTGCCATCTGATTACAGCTTAAAACTACAGCCATAGGTGTTATAAATCCTATAATGTTGGTATTAAGTGTTGTCATATTTTTGGTAACCAACATAAAGGAATACTAGTTGGGAATGCGATAGATGTGATTGATATATGCTACCTTCCTAAAAACACTTGAACATGTTGCTCTGTAGGCTGCCAGAAAATGCAAGCATCCGGAAGTTTTCTGCTGCATAATCACTTCTCTCGAGAGGCTGCTTTTGTGTTAATAACCAAATTTCATTTCCTGCTTCTTCAGTAAGGTGGCCTGTGATGCAAGCCTTGCTTTCCTGGACCTTCAACTACTGTCTCCAGAACTTTGGTGGTGTGAGGAACTGGACATCGAACTAGAAATGCTTGACAAATAAACAGACATTAACAAAAATATGCCCATTGCTGCCTGTAAATCCTAACTTGCTTTTTCAGCCCATGAAGCTTAGCTAATCAGTTTAACCTTCAGGAGAGTCACAGTTTAATCCAACAACCTTTTGCTCTTTGGCTATTTACCATACATTTGCTTTTTTAGTATGTTTTATTGTAATGATCTGATAGTAATGAATTTGCTCAGACCATGTGAGATAGGTAAGTGTCGATATCTCCATTTTATCAATGGATTACCCATGGCATGGAGTTCTGTTCCATGAACGGGCAACATCCCTGTGGCTGTCTGGAACAGAGATTGGCAGAGTTCTTCCCATGAACAACTGCAGCCTTTCAAGTGTAGGATGTGCTTTCTTCTGTAGTTGTCTACTTGTATTCAGAAGATTTGAATCCTTTGAATCCTCCACTTTTGGAGTAGCTTTGATAGC
>WEIS01093684.1:0-20872 GCA_013389965.1 Todus mexicanus
ATCCTGAATTGTTACTAATTTTTGTCTTCTGTATCTGTAAAAAGCATATAATGACGATTTCACCCCTGTGAAGTGAGAGAAAGTATCACTTAATATTCTCAAATTTCTGTATTTCAAGATGATATTAGACTTTTTAGCTTGCTTACAGCATATACTTAATTGGTTTTCCTCATAATCCCTAAGCTATTTCTGTCCTTTCTTGTAAATGTTATCAAATTTCTTGGAGGCATCCCCATTGATCAATGATTCCATAGTAAATGTTAAGTATGAGAGTCCACCAGTTTGCTTATTAGATCAACTTATATATTAGACGTAAATTAGTATTTATTGTGTTGATTTCAATTGTTATTTAAAAATCACAATGTTACATGGCATAACATAAGATCCTTACAGAATCTGTTAGCAGAAAAACCTTTGTCAGACTTAAAATATTACTAGGGCATATCAGATTAACTCCACAAACCTATCTTCAATGGACATTTATGGACTAGCATATCAAATCTACCAGTCTTCTAGGTCTGACCAGAATTCGCTTCAGTCTCTACTTGGCACAAAGTTAGTCTTCTTCTTTCAGCCATGTAGATATCTCTCATATCCTTAGTCTTATTAGAAAATGTTATTCATGGACAAGAAATAATCTCATTGAACTTGCTGAAAATACTCCAGTGCAAATAATTTAGACTAACGTGTTATATCTGTATGGAACATTACCAGTGGCATTCTCCAATACTAAGAATTATAAGCCAAGTTCAAACCACTTCTTTGTCTCTCACTGGTAAATTGTGTGCATTCCCAGAAGCTCTCGTTTGAAGGCAGATGAAGTAAGAAAAGCCTGGTAGAGTGGGGCAGTTCTGTTTTCATAACATACCAAAAAAAAAAAAAAAGTATTACAAAAAAGTCCTGGTAACTCCTGTGTGTTTTTCTATTCCTTTGAACCACGAGGTGCCTCAATGCCCTTTGGTCAGACTGAGATGTGCACAAGGGAGTCCTAAATGTTCTTTCTGCATGCTAGTTGTGCATCATGTCTTAGGTACCTAACTCTGTCATTCACAAGCCCTGTCATAACAGCAGCTAAAGGCAGGAGAGGTTTCAACAAGCTCCACAGCATGACCAGGTGACTTTCCTGCTGAGATATGTGCTATTTCTTGTCAGTTTACTGGCAAAAGAGCTTAGGGAGTTAGCATAGCAGTGAACACTTCAGTTCTGACAAGCTCTGTAGCTACACAGCAGTCTATGAAATAGAGCCCTGGGCATCAAGCTCTCCAAAGATAAAGAAGTCTATCCTTTCTCTCTGTGAGGGTTGTTATCTTTAATCTGACTCATGCTTGTCCTTTCGCCCTGCTAGGCTTATTATCTTTAGTCTGACTGTTCTCTGAGAGAGAATCAGTTTTTATTTTAGTCACAGTCACCACATGGAGAAGAAAAGGAGGCTGCAGATTTGATATATAAGGGCACAGCTTCGCCACTGCTTGTCTTCTCATCCCTCACGTCTTTCAGAACTGCAAGGGCAGTTGGTGTATAAACCAGCTTTCTGCTATTCACAGCTTCACCATCCTTTACCTTACAGTCTTGCAACACTAGAAATAATTCTGGTTTCCCTGTCTTGTTCTTTGTATTTAGGTGATGTGTAGCTCTTGCCATGTTTTTTCTCCCCAGCACCTCTCTAAGGTCATCATTATTTCTCTGTTCACACAATTCAGATCTCCTTCTGTCCCGCTTCTTTCTGTGCTAAGAACAGTTCTCTTGCTTACTGTCACTGCCCTTTCTAAATTTTCCTTCTGGTTTTCCTTCCTTCACTGGATCAATGTTCTCATTCTGTGTTTTTTTCAGAAGCCTCTTCCTTCTCTCCTACACCCTTCCTCCGTTCTCTGCTCTTGGATCTCACCAAGTTGCCTTTTACCCTACAGTTACACCAGCACTTTGCTCCTTTCACAAATACATTTGATCTTTCTTTGTCACTAACCTTCTCCTGGCCTCAGTGTATTACAGATTATTTATCATTATCATCTATTCTGCTCTTCCTGTAATGCCTGAAAGTTCTTCACTCTCCTAGTTGCAAAAGCTCCTTAGTTATGCATTCCAAACCCAGCCTGAATGGTTTAGATTTGCTAATTTATGGACACCGACTGCCTTGCTGTATACACGGTACACACACTAAGGCAACTGTCTCAAACAGCAGCATTTTACTGAGAAACCTGCTTACATTCAGAGGCTCTGGCATTAATAGAGGACAAGTGAATGTAGGGCAAGTTGCAGAGAAGGGTAAACACTCTCCATACTAGGAACTTGCACTGTAACCTCAATGCACACCCCCTTACAGAGACCGTGTGCAGCAGCTGATACTGGTTGGCTGGCAGCAAAACAGAGTTGAATGCAAATCCTAGACTGCTGCTGTAGCCCTTGGACCATTCTACCTCTATGCTTTTGCTTAAGCAGGTCTTCTTTTCCAAGAGGAAGCAGCGCACTGGAAGGCAAAAGGCAGCTGTGTTATAGTCACCTACTTTTGCTTCTTTGTCTGATGATAAATTTAAAAAAATAATCAAATTCACTAAGGCCATGTGAAAACAGAAAATATGTACTGGTACAGTGTGAACGCTCAATGCTCACAGGTGTCCATGAGTGTGTTCAGGTCTCTGCATGACTTGGGTCTGTGGGAATCTCTTTCAGATGTGGTTGAATATATGTCCTTGGAGGACTTTGTTTAGAGAACCAAGATTTAAAAAAAAAATAAAAAAATTCCCAAACCACCCTGGGAATCAGGAGATGGCTTAATCATATCAAATTCATCAGAAGTAGAGGTATATACATTGCAATATAATGCATGGACCCTGCATAGAATATTAACAAAGGGTCTTAGACATCTTGGATAAGCAGCAGTAGGTTAGCCAATGATAACTACTTTGGATCAGCTATTCAGGGTAATTGAAATGTAAAGGTCGCCTCGTAAAGGTGTTTAAATATTTGAATTGATCCATGCCTTGTTTTAATACTAGATGATTGACAGGGCGTATGGGCCCTTGCATTCTCTCAAACATTGCTTGTGTAGATTGTGAAAATGCAGCTGAAACTGTATCCTTGAAGAAAGTACAGAGCAGCAGTGAAGGATTTGAAATCAATGTCTTTGGTCAGTTTTTGAGGTTCTCTGTGTTTATCTCTACAGACTCAGTGCATGGTGGAAGAGGAGCAGAGAAATGGTGTCTGCCCCAGTTCCCCTGTCCGAGTGCCTCCGGAGTCCCCTACCACACAAGTGCGCTCCCTCAGATACCGCCGTGTGAACAGCCCTGAGTCAGAACGCCTCTCCACTGCTGATGGCAAAGCAGATCTACACGAAAGAAGGTTTGCTCACCCTCTGTAGTCTCCTACTGCTTTTAGCAGTGTCTCAAGGATTGGCTGTTGAGACCAACCTAATCATTAGATCAGCAGTCACTGGAAGTTCATTTCTGGGTGGAGGTGTTTGCAGACTTTATAGCTTTTTGGTGAGACACTCGTGCCTGTTAAGCAGAGTTAGTGGAAATGATTCTCATCCTGTCCCTGCATGGGAAGAACTCTACAGATGGAAAGAGGGAAGTTTGTCAGAGGGAAGGCAAAGCATCAGATCAGAGATAATGTAAACAGTCACAAAGCTCTTGTCTGGCCAAAGTTGGAAGGGAAGAATGGATCTTGTTAGCATACATGCAGGGATGCATGTATTCTGGGAGCTAACTGGCAGATCCTAGTGTGGTGAGTTTCATTATTTCATTATTTTCCATTAATAGTAATAATAGTACTCATTTTTCAGCATACAACATTGCACTTGTTTGCAGGTGAAAAGCACACACTACACCCTGATTTTTAGGATAGTGGAAATACCTTCTCTCAGATCCATAGCAAAGAAATGAAAAAAAAAACCCCACAAGAATAATAAAACTAATGAAAAGAAGCTTTCTAAAGTATTGTGTGCGGGAGAGCATGTGTGTTACAATACATAAGCCCTTGGTGCTGGTAACCCCCTTCACATCCTTTGCTGTCTTCCTCCACCTGTTGGAAGTCAAGGCAGGGACTGTGGTTACAGGATGTAGAATCACAGAGGAATTAAGGCTGGAAAAGACCTCTGAGACCATCGAGTCCAGCCTATGACCTATCACCACCACTCAGCTAAACCGTGCCACTAAGTGTGGCATCCAGTCTTTTCTTAAACACCTCCAGGGACGGCAACTCCACCACCGCCCTGGGCAGCCCATTCCAGTGTTTGATCCCCCCTTCTGTGAGGAAGTGCTTCCTAACATCCAACCTAAACCTCCCCTGGTGCAGCTTCAGGCTGTGCCCTCTTGTCCTGTCACAAATCGCCTGGGAGAAGAGCCCAGCCCCCTCCTGTCTACAACCTTCCTCTAAAAGTGGTGGGGGACAAACAGGCCTTTTGCTCCTTGAAAATCTGACAGACATCAGCTGAGGAACAGTCAGGAGATGGTAGCTGGAAATGAAGGAGGGTCAAAAAGAGCTAAAGAAAGGATGAACCAGTAGCACTACCCCTAGTTTATTAGGTAGTCTCATTCTGGGTGACTGCGGGAAACTGTAGTGCTTCACTGTAATGCAGGAAAGATTGTTTGTGTTGCTATTAATAATTTAGAGTTTGTATAAGAAATCTTGGATCTTGCTACCTCTTCTTTTTCTTGCTCAGAACAAAGGCTCTTTCAAATACAAAGGTAATAAAGCCATTTATAAGTCATCGGCATTATTCCTGTATATTCCCTGAATGCCTTTAACTCCTTTATCACAGAGTCATGGAATGTTAATGGTTGGAAGGGACCTGTGGAGATAATAGAGTCCAACCACCCTGCCAGAGCAGGACCATAGAATCTAGGGCAGGTCACACAGGAACGCATCCAGATGGTTCTTGAAAGTCTCCAGAGAAGGAGACTCCACAACATCTCTGGGGAGCCTGTTCCGGTGCTCTGTAACCCTTACAGTAAAGAAGTTCTTCCTCATGTTGAGGTGGAACTTCCTGTGCTCTGACTTTATTATTCCCACTCTTCCTTGTCTACACAGTATGACACTAACTTAATATAGAAAATGTGTATTATTCAAAATTCATCCCATTCCCCTGCCTTCTTCCATTAGCTCCTGGTTTAAAAGACCTCTTTTCATCTTCCAAGTAGCCTCCACCGACTATAATACAAATACAGTTCCACTCTGACACACAGTCCCCTTTATTCTGTTTTCATCTTTTCGCAACACAGAGCTTACTCTCAGCACTCAGAAATTCTTCTGGCTTTCTGGAGTAAGTTCTTCCAGTCCAGGAAGTCTGGCTAACTCCAGAATTTGGTTGTTTGTTTTTTTTTTCACTAATAGCTCTTTAAAATCCAATCCTTCTTCACAGAAACAGTATAGGCCATTTTTCATTCTTGCTTTGTATACTTAGTATTCTCTAGTCACAGTAATATGTTTTAAAGACTTCAGCAAATACAGCCTTCTCTCAGATTCATCAGAGAGCTTTTGCTGAGATCTTTGCTTTTGCTCACATCTTCCTTTGTCAGCCTTTGGTTCACCTCTTTCTCCAATTCCCCTTTCTTCATAAAACTAAAATAAAATTCTTTTAATCTTTTCTATCTCAGCTCTGACTTGCCACTGTATAAAAGATACTCAGTTTTGCTTAGTAGCCCGCACCCAATAGTCAGTCTCTTCTCTGTTTCCCTCATGCTTTCTCACACATGAAAGGCTTTTCCCAGAGAAGTCTGCGAGGCTCTTCCTTTTTGAAATCCTTTTGTAAAACACGTTGCAGCTGTCTTTTTCTGAGCAGCAGATACTCTGGCTTTGTGCAGCAAGCTACAAGCCTCTGTGATAGTCAGAGAAGCAAAGCAAGCAGCAGGTGCAGGCCAAATTAACACTGTGGAGCAGAAGACACTGGCTTCTCCAGCTGAGGTGCTGCCAGTGTTTAAAAGGTATTTTTGCATGGCTAAGAAGCTGCTGCTATTTAGACTGTAAGCCATTGAACATTATACTACCCTTTGTAAAAGGATGCTTGCCATATTTCCTTCCTACTCCTCTGAGTATTTTGGGGTCATCTGTGCACAATGGGATCAAAGATTCTGGCTTGTCTTTGAAGAATTCCTGTGGCCACCTTAGAGGCCTCAGTGACCACCATAAAGATAGATCAGCGTAGGTGAAGAGGTTGTAGAAGCCCAGCAAAGACACTGTTAAGTCAGACAGTAGATTTAGGATTTAGGGGTGTTTTGTTTTACCAAAGGGGAAAGAGTATATTGGTTTTGTTCAGGAAAACTATTTATCATCTTGACATTTACAAGCAAGAGAGATGCTGAATTGGCTGTCATACTGAAGCACTTCAGGGGGAACATCTCTATGCCATTATAGGTTTTAAGGAAATATTTTCACTTAAGCCTGTTTTTCTGAAGCATACCAAGAAATGAGACAGAGTATACAGGTTTTCTCTCTACTCTTATAATTCCTATCTTTAACCGCAAACATGATGTATTTTTAATGACTTTGTGTTCTGTCTTTAGATCTCGAATGGATTTACCTGGCTCTCCATCACGGCTTGTATGCTCCTCCCAGCCAGCCCAGATGCTGTCCATTGATACTGGCCAGGCTGACCGGCAGGCAAGCGGTAGGATGGATGTGTCTGCTTCAGTGGAACATGAAGCCCTCAGCAATGCTTTCCGCTCAGTGCCACTCGCAGAGGAAGAGGACTTTGATAGCAAGGAGTGGGTTATCATTGATAAGGAGACAGAGCTGAAGGACTTTCACCCAGGTGCTGAGCCAAGCACCTCTGGAACCACAGATGAGGAGCCTGAGGAACTAAGACCTATTGAAGAGGGTGAGGATAGAAGACGCTTGGGGGCAGATGCTGCAGTCAGGCCGAAGACACATGATGGGCGAAGTCGGGGCATGCAGCCTGTGACTGAGGAGGACAGTTCCCACAGGCACGAAGGACCTTCTCAAACAGTATCTGACAGTAAACATGAACAGCAGACAGGAAGTCCAGCCCACTCCCCCCTACATTCAGCACCAGCTATCCGACAAAGGAGACGAGAATCTGAACCTACTGGTCCTCAGAGACAGGTAAGATCCCCGTGTCTGTATCTTTTTGCCTAGTGTAGCATCTTAGGAAACCTCAGCTGTTCTGGAGAAGTCTGTGATTCCAAGCATGTAGGCTTTTGTGGAACTCTTTCTGACAGTGCTTGCAAATGTTGTGAGTACCTTAGAAGTGCTCCCTATAGCTAATAACATTGTCCCCTACTAAGGGCACACTGTTACCAAGTGCTGTTTTCGCACAGGGACAAGAGGAAAACACAGCAGTGATTGTGGGTGTCTTTAATCAGTTCTATTGCTCTCCTGTGGTGTTCTGTTAATAATCACTTAGTTGTATGGAGGTGTCACTAGCAAATCTTCTCCACATAGTTTCTCAGCAACAACAGCAGTGTATAAGAAGAGAACGCCCTCTAATCTAATCACACATTAGCACTGGGCAGGCCTGCAGCAATGCAAATCATAAAATGACTCCCTGAAATTAAACTTTCTTCTAAATACTTACTAAAAAGATCCGAGTAACCAGCACATACATCCCATCAAACTTACAAAAATGTTATTTACTTACTGTATTTTTCCCAGATAGTTGTAGAGGGCTTTTTACTTTCAGTTTTGAGTTTTTCTGTGGTCCTCTGAAGATACAAAGAAATTCAGTTTTTAGTGGTAGATAATTTATGTGATCACCTGGAAAAACACAATACACAGAATTCTTCTGCCGTATCTAATCTTCATTTCTTAGACATTCAGAAGGAGGCTGTCCCAGAGTGTTCACTACAAGAGACAATAAAATTCTTCTTCTGAGGGTTTTTTATATTTGTATGTTAATGAAGATCTCTCTCACACATTGGGATCCATAAGTGCAGCAAAGAGCAGGCAAGTCTCCAGCTGTACACAGTGATGCCTGCCTAGAGCAGGCATTCGTGCAGTCTGCTTATTCCTCTCTGGAAGATGGCAACTCCATCTCCCACTCCTTCTTGAGCTAATTCTCTAAGAGAGTGTTCACTAGACTGGAGCACGTTAAGAGAACATCCTCCCATTCAGGACTTGCCTAGATTCTTCTCTTCTCTGGATCCTGGAGAGGTACAAGAGAAAAAGAACTGTTAGTTTTGTCAGCAAAACGTGAATGTTACAAGAAACTGTATAAGAAGAATCAAGCCAAATCCTTGTCTGCCAGGCAAGGTGTTCCTTGCTAAAGTGTATGAGGCTGCAACATTTACAGGAAGGATAGAAATACTGTCAGCAAGCACTAGAAGACTGTCTTGCCAAGCATGGAATAGTAGCAGGATACGCTTCTCATGGAGACTATATCCAGTTGCAAGGTTCGTAGGTGGAGATGTTTGCTGTATAAAGGCAATACGTTGAATGCCTCAGATACCTAGAGATTGCATAGGCAAGATAGGTATAGAAGGGTCTATATCCAAATTTGCTCTGTCTGTACAGTTCTTAGACTGATCAGTGCAAGGTGTGCAGGATTTGCAAGATGTGATGAACGTGGCAAGAGACAGCTAGTAGGACCAGCTGTAAGAACCAACAGGGACACTTCACTGACGCGTTTAGGGTAGCAAAAGAAGACTGGAGGTGCCTTCTTGGCCATAGCACATAATACTGGTATGTGAAATGACCAGGGGATTTGGGTATGATGCAGTATAAAGGCTGCTTGTCACTGCACAGTAACTTAAAAAGCAGGCCAGAACAGGTAAATTAATGGAATTGTGGGTGATCACTGATAATATATTAGACAGCCTTGTTTCTCCAACAGACTGCACATTGATTTCCTCCTATGTTATGAAATACCCCCTAGTTACTTCTAGGCCTATCTTTGTACATACAGACCAACAATGGACTTCTTTGACTGGCCAGAATTTAGTTGTGCTTCCTTTGGTATCTGGATCCTCAGTTGCCTCTCTATACACAGTAACTTATTTTTCCTTTTTGCTGTCACAAAGCTAACTGCTTACTCTCAAAGGAAAAATGACTTGGTGCCTAAAGGAAAAGAGAAGCCTGTTCTCCTTAGGTACAGCAGAGCTGGAACGGCAGTTGGTTGGGACACTAATAAGTTGACCAAGGACTTAACTAATGAAAATACTGGCAACCTCACTAACAATGACAGAAGTTTCCTGTAGCTCAGGCTTGGACTTCCTCTGGGTTTTATTGAAACTGTGATTAGGTGGTGTTTGTGTGTGTCAGTAAATCTTCCTTATCTTTGAATATGAACTGAGCCTTTAAGATAGGTAAAAATGTCACTAAATACAGAGCTACCATGACTAAGGTCATAGGCCTTGTGCCGATTTGGGATGTCATTATGGTCTCCTGAAGACTAGTGATCATCCATTGGTGTCAACAAAGTACTAACTGAGAGCAAATGAGTAATTCCTGATGTAATGCTGCCTTCTGTTCCTCCATTCTCTCCAATACTTGCTACTGGCAAAAAGACAGTGACCTCTGGATTGTCACAGAAGCACAGCCACTGACATCTAGTCTCACCTGCTGCTCCAAGATGGACCTACTAGAACAGGTTGCTCAGAATGGTAGCCAGTCAGAATATCTCTGAGAATGGAGACCACAACCTCTCTGGGCAAGCTATTGCAGTGTTCAGGTCACCCCTATGGTAAAAAACCTTTTTCTTATGTTTAAATGGAACTTCCTGTATTTCAGTTTCTGCCCATGTCTTCTCGTCCTTTCACTGGGCATCATTAAGAAGAGTCTGGATACATATTATTTTTCCCATCAGGTATTTATAAATGTTGATAAGAACCTCCCTGACTAAACAATCCCTGTTCTCTCAGCTTTTCCTTAAGTGTGAGATGCTCCAGTTCCTTCATCATCTTTGTGACCCTTCACTGGACAATCTCCAGTATGTCCATGTCTCTCTTGTACTGGGCAACCCAGAACTGGAATGTGACACTCCAGGTGTGGCATCACCAGTGCTTTGTAGAGGGGAAGGACCACCTCCCTCAACCTGCTGGCAGCACTCTTGCCAATGTGGCCTAGGACATTGTTGACCCTTTTTGCCACAAAGGCACTTTGCTGGCTTGTGTTCAGTTTAGTGTCCACCAGGACCTCCAGGTACTTCTCTGTCAAGCTGCTTTCCGGACAGTTGGCCTCCAGCATGTACTATTCCTCCCCAGATGCTGGACTTTGCACTTCCTTTTGTTGAGCTTCATGAAATTTCGTTTTGCCAGTTTCAGCAGCATATCCAGGCACCTCTGAATATCAGCACAACCCTCTGGTGCGTCAACAGCTCCTCCCAGTTTTGTGTCTTCTGTGAACCTGCTAAAGGTACACTGTATCCTATCACCCAGGTCATTAATGAAGTTATTAAACAGTAGTGGCCTCAGTATCAGCCTCTGCCAACACCACTAGTGACTGACCTCCAGCTGGGCTTTGTTTCAGTAAGCATAATGCTTTGAGCCCAGCAGCTCAACCAGTTTCCAGTCCAGCTCACTTTCTGTTTACCTGGCCCATATTTCATCACTTTGTCTGTGAGGATGTTATAGAATAGTGTCAAAAACCTTACTAGAGTCAAGATAAACAGCCTCCCACAGAGTCATCACAGAACTATTAGGTTCACCAGGTATGATTTCCCCTTCATATATCCATGCCGACTGCTCTCAGTCACCTTCTCCTTCATATGTTTGGAAATGGCTTCCAGGAGGATTTGCTCCATGTCCTTTCCAGGCTGACCAGCCTTCAGTTCCCCTGGTTATCCTCATTTAGAGCTCAGATGTTCATTCAAATATATGAATCTGTTGGAAGAAAGATATTGTAGTGCAAGTGTGAGGGATGATGGTGTCCTCATGAAACCGTGTGTGTGTGTAAGAGGGAGCACAGTATGAACAGATGCTGCTGTGGGGAAAGTCAATACAGAGGAGGCTCTGAATAGCCTGGGGGAATTTCTGACCCAAATATTCTCACATATTAGATATCTCCCAGTTTCAGCTGACAAGAAGACAGCTGCAGTGGAGCGTAGACCTCATGGGAAGCCCTGGTAGAGCTGGAGAACAAATCTGTCATGAAACTATGTCCTGTTCAAGGCCTTCTGTCTGTGCACCACTCAGTACAGCACTGAGCACCCAGCAAGCTGTTTAATGGAGCTTCTAGGGTTTACTTTAATGTATGCATTTCAGGAATGTACTAATAAGTCTCTGCTTATTTCTATGCACTAATGTGCAGATAAAGCTATAGAAATAGCTAAAAATGAGTGGGGGAAAAAAAGATTGAACCTACGCTTCTGTTTACGCATGAATCCTGACATAGGATTGCTGTTATTGTTGCTAGTGATGGCTAGTCACACCTAGTAATATAATTTAAAAATCTGTCAAGTTCTTAAATATGCTGAGTAAATTCACTGACACTTGACAGAGATCACAGCTTACTGCTGCCTTCTGCGCTGAAAAGAAATACAAATATTCATAGATTTACGAGTTTTAACAATTACTTCTGACTGTTGGTCTGTGCTCCTAGGTATTTTTTGACTCTGAATGTCCCTTGCTCCTAGTGCAATTGGCATCATACAGAATGTTTTGAGATTTGCTTGCCTAAAACAAACCTGTCGAAATCATAGTGCATCTTTAAAACACAAGAAAAGTGAAGCAATAGTGGGAGATCATATTAACTCTTCTTCGCCTATTCTTGGATATATTCTGTAGAGTCCAAAGAGCATTTTGCTTACACCGTCTCTTACAGTCCCATCTCCCACAGCTGAGAGCTCATGTTTAGGAAAGGTCCCAGTGTGAAGAGGCACTGGTGTATTTTCTCATCAACTTAGCTGGGTAGTTAAAATCACTCTTAAAAAAAAAAGTCTCCCTTGGTGCTATCATAGGCCTCGTTTTTCCACAGCCAGGAGAATGCCACAAATAGACTTATTTAAAGTTGTTCATGTCTTGACCCTGAGAGGATGGCAGCTGTGGTGCTTATGAGCCATTCCCAGCTATGCTCCACTATTGGTGTCTTTGCTGAGAGGTCACACAGGATGCTCAACATGAAGACCTGTGTTGGTAATACTGTGAGTAAGACAGGAGCAGTCAGAAGCACATTGCACAGGCTGCCTGGACCAGCTTCACCTCAGAGTCCAACTTTGCCTATACTCACTGGTTTTCTCCAGTAAAAAACTGTGCTGAGACCTTCAGTGAGCAAAGAAAATACTCTCTGTTCTAGTGCTGAGCCCACGGCTGCCCCCACATTCCTTGAACTTCTTCATTGCCTCATCTGAGATATGCTGTAGTTGAGACATTGCCTGATACCCTTGGGAGCAACACAGCTGGTCAGGGAATGACCGCTTCAATGACCACAGTATGCTGTTCTTTTCCTCCGTTGATTTGAGTTGGTGGTGATTATTCCTTAGAAAGGGACACAGAGACACAGGAAAGAGCTTCCTCACAAGGAGGACAGGACTTCAGCATTTTGGGTGATTTGTCCTGCGTCTCTGGTTCATGTGGTGTAGAGCCCTGGGTTGTGCTGGGTCTATTACTTAGAGGTGCTCTGTTCGATTTGCACTGAGTACTGAAAGCTGAGCAGGGCTTTGTCTAGGTTATATTTGGGGCTTGGTGGCCTCTGTGGCCCCACATCCTAGAGCAGTGATGAGGGAAAGCCTTGTCACTCCCAAAATGCCTATAGACAGCAGGAGGAGAGGACAGAAACTACAACTTTACTGGCTGTGAGGCAGAAGAAAAAGCTGGGCTGAAAGAGTTGAGCAACGGGTAGAAGGAAAACAAAGCAAGCCCTCAGATTTATAACTCTGGGCAGAAGGGGTAGGCTGGGGAAAGAAGGCAGCAGGAAAATGAGATATGAGAAAGTGCTATGTGTCTTGGGTTTCTTCCCCTTTTACCACGTCATCTCTGGGCTGCTCTGAGGGGACCTGAAGGACAATTTCTTGGTGGTGAGAAATATTCATTTGCAGAAGGGGCAAACTCATTGCTCCTCCTCAGTGTAATTTCCATTTCACTCTGGTGCCTTTTGTAGATAGAATCATAGAATAGAATCGTTTTGGTTGGAAGAGACCTTTAAGATCATCAGGTCCAAACATTAACCCAGGACTGCCAACTCACCACTAAAGCACCACATCTATACATCTTTTAAATACTTTTAGGGATGGTGACTCCACCACTTCCCTGGGCAGCCTGTTCTAGTGCCTTACATCCCTTTCTGTGAAGAAATTTTTCCTAATATTTAACCTAAACCTCCCCTGGGACACCTTGAGGCTGTTTCTTTTTATCTTATTGCTTCTTCCTTGGGAGAACAGACCGACCCACACCTTGCTACAACCTTCTTTCAGGTAGCTGTAGGGTGTCCCCTGAACCTCCTCCTCTCCAGCTAAACAACCCCAGTTCTCTCAGACACTCCTCATAAGACTTGTTCTCTAGACCCTTCACCAGCTTCATTGCCTTTCTTTGGACATACACCAGCAATGATGATGTGAATCTTTGATGTTCAGCTCTTCCAACTTTCCTCCACATGAGAAGTTGGACTCTGTCCCTTATGCTCTTTAGATTCAGGGTCCCTGACCATCAATGTGTTAGGAATATAGGTTCAGAAAAACAGCGATACTGTAAGAGAAGTAATGCTCACATATGCTCATTATATACATACAGGTCGTAACAATCAAAACCTTAAGCTCAGTAGAAAATCCTGGTTATATTTTATACCTCTATCAACATCACATTTTTCTGGGACTTCACATGAGAGGTGTCATACTGCTTCTACCCAAACAAAGAATAGACTTGATGAAAGGTGGTCCAGCCTGATTGCTGCCAAAGGCAAAAGGATAAAATGGGGCAGCAGCTTCAGCCAGGAGGCAGCAATATGCAAGGGTGCTTGCTGGTGGGTCATTGCAATTTGCCCCGTCATGGCCTAGGCAAGGTCCTTGGTCCTGTGCTGTAGAGGAGGTCCGTCTGGGTAGTTGGGGTGATCCTTTTTGATCTAAGAAGGCTTTACCATGTTGGGATGATATATACATTGGAAATCATACAATATGCTGAGCCCAAACATGGAGCAAAACATAATAAGAATTCCGGTATACTTAGTTGTGCAGCCTACAAACAGTATACCCAGGACTGAATTTCTACACCATCTAGGCAAAGAAGAGATGGTTGTCTTTATGAGAAATCAGACCTACTGTCTAAAATTTGTCTCTCTCAAATACTTTGTGAGACAGCATTGCGTTATTATTATTATCTGAGAGTCTGATCTACACAGTCACATGCAATATATTTAGAACTGTGAATAATTGCTTTTCACATTTTATGTCCACCGCAAGCTGAGTAGTTCTCAGACATTTATAAAGATAAAATACCTTCCTCAAAGCACTGCAAAGATATTGAAGGTGACAAGGAAGAGATGAGACTGGATGAAGTGGGTTTTTCTTGCATCATTTGCAAGGATGACATATCTAGTAATGTAAGGGGAGCAGTATTGGCTTAGAAAACACGATGTTGCCTTTTCACATTTCCCAATTACATTTTGAAACTGACAGAGACTTCCTGAAAAGTTATGCAGCACAAGGAAGGGAATGGGTTTGTAAGGGAAAATTTAATTCCAGGAAAAATGGTCTTGTTTTGGAAACTGAAGTTGCTGACCCCTGTGAAAGCGCTAATTTCATATCAGAGGTAGAAGGCAGGAAGGGCTTAGCATTTTCAAGGTGAAGAAGCTGAAGTAATTCCTATAATGCCTCTCTTTTTTTATTCACTGTGTAAAGGGAAGGTAGGGACTGTGATTTCATCATAGCGCAAGCTGTCCTCTGTGAGCATACTTTCTTCCCACTCCTGTCCATCCCAGGAACACAGCAGAAAAGGGACCTAAGTGCATCTACTGCTCATGTCCTCACATGGCTCTGTGTTTTTAATTTCTCACTGAAAGGATAATTATACTCTGCCTGCCTTTCTAGCTGCTGCCTGTCCTCCACTTACCAAAACTGGAAGCAGTAACACTCCCCCTGCAGATACTCAATATAAAAGTGTATCAGGAGGCCAGCAGTGTAAGTGTGAGAAAAAGAAAGTGCGCTAACAGCCGTCAAAGTTGCCTTTGCAAATCCCTGGAGTGAGTTTTAATAAGACTCATTGAAAAGACCCCTGAGAATCTCTCACCTTTAAATACATATAATTTTAGCCCAAACATTTCACCTTTTCTCATACACATGGTTTCCAAACGCATTCAGAGCTTGACTGTTACCTGTATGCAAGACATATGAATAGCCTACTGACAGGTCAAGATGAGTGATGCCAGAGGAACAGAGAGGTGAGGCGTGTGGCCTGAAGAGCCAGAGGAGGGGACTGATGTAGCGGAGCCTGACACTGCTGGTGTCACTCCTGTCTGTGTGTGGCTGGGGAGAGCATGGCAGGCCCCCTTTAACGGCAGGCTCCCGTGGTGCCCATAGGACCCCTGGGAGTTTATAGGCACAGAGCAGTAAGTAAGCCCTGTGTAAAGCAAAATCATTTTTCATCCGCCAGCGAAGATATCTGCAGCATGCGCATCACAAACAAGGGGCGAGTCAAGTCTTTGCCTGACACCTTTTCCTCCACTCTTCTTGGTCTTTTTCAGTTGGAGGAGGACAGGCCTTCTCAGCACTCCCTTCCGAGGTACAGCCCCCTGAGAAGACTGGCGTCCTCCGTTTTCTCCTCCTCAACCCTGGAGACAGAACACTACCCTCACGTTGGTGGCACTTTCATACAGCGCAGCCGTTCAGCGGAGAGCAGTCCCGTGCGCATGCCCCACCGCAGGCATATGCCCCTCACGGCAGGAAACCACAGACTCATGCCTTCCGTCCTCCGCATTTCCAGGTCCCAGCTCCAGCAGGTGTGGGCCCGCTTCACACACAAAACATAGCCTGTTCAGGGAAGCAGCAGCCTCCATAATGCAATAATAGATCCCAACTGCCCACAATGTGTCACCACTTAATGCAATATTGAATCCCAAACAACACTGGCCTAAGGTACTGTAACTTCCAAAGCCCCTGCAACCAGACCCCACGGAGACTGAAAACATCTGCCTTTCTAAATCTCCCAGCAACCTGGGTGAGGGCTAGCAGCATGGCTGAAGATGAGAACACAGATGGTGAACGTGCAATGTGTGAAAGAGGTGGATGCCAGGGCTCATCTCAGAGGCTCGCTCACGCATTCTGCAGCCTTGGGGTAGGAAGTGCAGGGCTGCCTCAGTGAACACATGAAATCAAGCCACAAACATTGTCGAGTTATTACTGGAGTGGAGAGACCATGGAGGTATCAGCAAGCATTGCCTTCCCCATGCAGATCGGTTCAAGCATCCTTGTTGGTATCGTACACTGGGCCAAATCTGTAGGTCATTTTACTCCATCTAGATATTAGGCATACTCCCAGTGGAAGCTCACCTGAGGCAGGACCTCAGGATTTGTCCCTCTTGTGGAGTTACGATCATGTATCTCTTTGTTGCTTTGGCTTTGGAAATCCCGTTGGCTTTTGATGCAATTTGGTTTCCATACAGTGACCACATATTTCTGTCTCTCTGGCTTTGTGTCTTTTATGTGACAGTGGACCTGTTTGTCTGCTCTCCACTCCTAAGCTGCTCCAAATCTATCTGCCTTCCCCCAGAGGCACTGACTGTCAAGAGTTGGATAGCAAGGATTTTCTTACTGATCCAGCTGTATATTACACTGTTTCTAAATTCCAGAAATTTTAGGTACCTGCAGTTTTTCAATGGCAGAGCTCTGCTTCTTGGCCTTGCTTGGAAATCCCTGTGATAATGGATCTCACTTGAGAAATAAACCGGCCTCAGCACTTGGTATACCCTGGGAGCCCTTGTCTAAAACTAACTTGAATCTCAGAGGAAAAGGGAGATCAAAGTTAATTTAAGTCATGATAAGTATGTTATTTCCCAGGTTTGCAGGGTTATATTGCCCTTCTCAGTATAGCTGCAGTGTACAACACCAGACTGTATGACGACCTTCTGTAGTTAAGTGAATGTAGTAACTCTCTTCTGTTGAAATGAGTCTTTGGTCCAGTCTTCTGGGAGGAGGCAGTATGGATGTTAAGGTTAAAAAAGAAGGGGTCATTGCTGGTGCTCAGGGCTTTAGGAAAGCGCGAGTCCAAAGTAAAATACTCTGCAGAAAGTATATGAGCACAGGATACAGGCAAGAAAACCTACAGAGAACTCAGGCAGATATGAAAATGGCATGGGATAAGTATGAGCGTTGGAAGAAAGTTGTGACATAGAGGTATTACTGCATAGGTAGGGTGTTTCCAGTTCCGTTACAACAAACACTTCCTTCCAAATACTGAATTCTGTAGATATATCTGCCCTGCCTGAAGCTCCTTATTAATGTCAGATTTACCCTTCTATAAGCAACCTCAGACAGTGCAACCCTCGGCAGGATGGGTGGTGCTTTCTGAAGCTCGTAGGACCCAGCCCAGTGGGTCTGCATGCCACAGGACATGCTCAGGCAGGCTGGGCATGCCCTGCATCCTGCCTGCCCACAGAGCATCGTGGTGGGTGCGAGGATGCAGATGAAGGGGGCAACACACCCTTGTTAGCAAGTTTCAACGTAGGCATCACCAGTCTCTTCCCACAATCATTCTCGAATCAGTGACATCGATTTCTTTTGATTTGCCTCAGGAACATGAGTGAACAGGACATCTTATTGCCCAGCCAATATTTTTATCTGCCATTTGTTGATCGCTTTTATTTTTTAAAAAGGCACTGGGCATTGCCAGAAATACTTAGACTGAGTCAACCAGTAGCCTAATCCTATTTGGCAATTCTTCTCTTGTCAAGCACAGAAACCAGAATGAGCAAGGCTTTGTTTTTCTCCAAGTGGCATGAGAAGGGATGATTTCCTTAAGTAGACTCTGTTCTGGTGTTATTTTTTCCATGTTCAGTAGAGTCTTTAATAGAACAGCAGATTCCAGAGGAAATGGAATTTGTGAAAGAAGTAGATTTAAAATCAGTAAATTTAAAATTATTTTTAGTTCATAGTCTCCAAAACACTGATATTCACTTTTCAAGGGCATTTTTAGGAATGAAAATGTCTATTATTCTTGTTTTAAAAAAAAATTTTTAGTTTCACCAGTGAGAAAAGAGAATAAGCAGGATAACGAGGTATTTATGAACTCTAACCTGCCCATTTTAGACTAAAATAAAGACTAGCTGATAAGTAGCCCCATACTTAAGATGTTAAGGGCAATAATCCATCTAATGCTACTCATTATGGTTATATATAGAACTGTTTTTGCCAAGTAAACTTGACACTGTTCTTCTTCTACATTCGAAAGTCTGTTTGATAAAAGATGGTTGATTTATATAGACTTCAGTAAGACTTTCTTCTAGTTAAAAGTATTAATAAATTGAAAACCAACTAGCCAAACAAAATATGTTTATATGTTGGTATCACTTACAAGTGGAGATGTTTCTCATTAGGACTCCTGATTTCCTGGCCTTAGCTCAGCACTATTCCATGCCTTTAGTAGCTGTCAAGAAGAAAAAACAAATCACTGAGGAAAAAAGTTTGCAGTGACAGAAAGATGGGGGGCTTGATAAAATAATACTGCCAGGCCAGCTGCAGAAATATCTGGATTGCTTGACAGATTGCTTGTATTCAAACTAATTATTGCATTCAACCAGGGACAAGGTCATGCTTTGAGTACAAAGAATATAGGTCACGTGCAGAGCAGGGGAAACTGTGCCCTGGGAGCTACTGTCTCACTAAATGAGGTGGGAGTTAAGGGAAATAATTGGCTGCATATAAGTTCTCATTATGCTGCTGTAGCAAAAATGAAGAAAAAATATTCTTTGATGTATCAGCAAGAAAACGAAGATGTGAGCAAAGAGGAGATCACTATTCAAAACCTAAAAAAGGAGAAGCGATATAAGAATTGTTGGATTCTGTAAAACCTTGTCTTGTAGAATGAGCTTGAAGAAATGCAATTTGTCATTAAAGACAAAAGTAAGAAGTGACAAGATTGCTGTTAGGAGTATCTGCTTGAAAAGAGCAAGGCAGGTTTTTAGTCTTCCAGGCAAAGGTGCAGGTTAGGTGCTGGAAGTAACAAAAGTGAAACTAGAGGTAATGTGCTCATTTAAAAGACACAGGCGGGTGGTAGACCACTAAAATACATTGTTAAAAGACCCTGAATTCTTTGCTATTCAGATTCTGTAAGGTGGGAGATTGATTTCTAAACCAATCCTGTTAAATAATCAAATTTGGACTCTATACTAGAATAACTGGACATGTTGCTGTCACCTGGGTTTTATGGGAAGCTTTATTTCATGATCAATATGGCTTTTACAATTTAATTCTGCATAAATTAATTGGTGCTAACAGCTGGAATCCTGATGTTAGTAGTATGCAAAGAGTATTAAAAATAGTCAATTTGCAGATCTTTTTAACATCTTCATCTAATGCTGTAATATTTACTATGGAATCTACATATTGTTGAGGAACAGTTGGAAAATTAAAGAAATGTGAAAATACCTCTTGTTTTATATATATGGAAATGTAATAAATTAATATTGAAACTAGTTACAGTGCAATTCTAGAAAACCTCTGTAGATTACATTTATATTGCATTTATTTCTGTGTTTCATTTATAATGACTGCAATTATAAATGTAAATATATCCAAAATCAGTTGTCAAAAAAAGCCCACAACCCAACAACAGAAAAACCAAACAAAGTGGCAAGCAACTATTTCCCATTGATGTCTGTGCTTTCACAATCAAGTAGGGGAACAGAAGTGTCAGTTCTCTAAGAGATACCCTCCTATCCTCCACCCATCCCACCCAGCCCTCCCAGTTGTTTCCCAGTGCCAGTGTCCGTGTGGTTGCATAGACCTGCACAGGGAAAAGGGAAGTTATTTTCAGCTTTGGTTCATTTCCTTGGTCCTTTGGTTCACCGTCCTTTTGCACAACTGACAGTACTGGCAGGCCAGTGTCAGCAGGGAAAAAAGCGGCTGATGGAGGGTTGTCAACACAAAAAGTGCTCATGGGGCTATGGGCTGAAAAGCTAGTTACCCTAGTGATTTTTCCTTTTACTTTTGATAAGGTTCTTCAGCTGGGGTAGGTCAGTGTAAATTAATGCTAGTGAAACAAAATTCCCTTTTAGCATCAGACTGTTAGGCAAATTGCGTTTATCAGAAGGGTCCAAGAACAGGGTTTGCATCCTGGAAGAGATGTTCTTTTTCTCTTCAGAATCCAAAATGAAGATTGAAAGGAGTATTTGCCACTCCTTTACAATACAGAGATTGTTAGCATCAGAAGGACAGGTAGCTAGCTGTTGCTTGGATCTCATGCGCTACTTCAGTGAGCAAATGCACATCAATAGTATATACTTACAAAAGCCATCTTTTTATATCTTGGGCTCTTGGCTCCTTTCTCTTTCTATGCAGAATGGGAGACACTTGCAATTTATCACTCTCTCCCCAGTCTCCTTCCCACAGGAAGAAGCTAATGAGATATGATTTCTGTGAAAATGTTACTGTAAATGCTCGGGTTAAGCTAGCATAAATTGAGTAAATGTAGTTATGCCAGGACACATTCACTTTCAGTGGAGAAGGGTTTGGTGGGAGGGAGTTAGCTGAAAATAAGCTATACTGACAAAGGTGCAATTTTGCAGATGCCAGTGCATCTGCATTAGGAATATCCTATTGATATACCCATATTGTCAAAGTCCTTGGTGACTTAGTCCACCATTCCTATACTTTTCTGCCAGTGTTGAGGGGCAGGTAAGTGGAAGAGTTATGTTGCATCATCTCTTTCACTATATAAAATCTCTGTTGTTACAGTGATGACAGAATGTAAGGTAGAAGTGCCCTATATAAGACAGCCATATGGGTGATATAATCCCATCCTTGTACTACCTCTTCATGATGTAAAGTATCTCTTGCTCTTCC
>WEIS01093691.1:0-17753 GCA_013389965.1 Todus mexicanus
CGCGGGGCGGGCGGCTGGTCCCTCGGCGTCTGCGGGGACAGCGGGGGCTGGGGCACGGCAGCGCCGTCGGCGGAGCTGGGGCATCGTGGCGGTTCGCTCGAGTCCTTCGTCTCCAGCCCAGCGTCCAGCTCCTCGTCCGTGTCCGAATCGGAGTCCGTCGCATCACCTCGATCGTCGTCGTCGTCGTCGTCCTCCTCCTCCGCCGGCTCCGCGTTCCCGTTCTCTGAGGCCGCCGGGGTCTCCTCGGCTTCTTCCCCCTCTTCCAGAGCAGAGGCGGCGCTGCCGTCTTGGCCGTCCTCTGCCAAAGCCTCCTCGAGAGGCTCGGTCACGGTGATCTCCGGCATCGAGGCCGACTGCTGCAGCTTCTGCTCCTTCTCCTCCTTCTCTTTGGCCAGGATGAAGTTGCGCTTGCAGCCGTTCTGGATCTCGGCCAGGAGAGCCTTCTGCGTTTCGATGAAGCTTTTCACCTGCGAGGCGACAGAAGCCACCGGGAACGTTCAGGAATCAACGGTGTAGGAACCATCGGCTTCACGCTTATTTCCCAGCTGGGGTCCCCAGGAACACGACGTTCCTGCGCCCGTGGGCATCCCTCCCACACGGAAAGGTGCCGAGATCCAAAGCCGTGGGCACAGGGAATGGCCCAGCTGGGACTGGTATTTCCCCGAGAAGCAACTAAACGGAGCTCCCCAAGGGCTTCATCATCTCGACGCGATCGCTGCGTCCCCCACCCTGGGCGAGGCTCAGCGGGGCAGGGCTCTGAGTGATGGGGGCTGGCCCAGAGACACCCCCCCCCAGAACCACCCTGCAGCCGAGCTCTGGCTCCGGGGCGCGCTCAGCGTCACCTACCGACTCCTTCTTGGGCTCCCTGTCCAGGTCGAGGCGCAGCAGCGAGTGGTTGACCTTCAGAGCCAGCGACAGCGCCATGAGGCCGCCCGTCTTGATCTCGTTCTCTCGCAGGTCCAGGCGCAGCAGCCGCGGGCTCTCGGCGATGAACTCCGCTACAGCCACCGCACCTGCGAGGGGCCCGAGAGTCACCGGTCACGGCCGGGAAGAAGCCGTGACCCGGCCGGTCCCTGCCGGTGGCTCCTTGGGGTGGCAGCCAGCAGAGCTCGGCGTCTTGAGAGGGATGGGGGATGTCAGGGGGAGTTGGGTGCCAGCACCAGGCACCCTTCACGCTCAGCAAACGTTTCCACGGGGCATGAAAGACGCCAGAGGCACCAAACCCAAAAGATTTGGTGACCTTGGGCAGGCCAACGGCGGCGTTCTGGTTAGAGCCAGCCCACGTCCCACCCGGCGGCCTCGCTCGGCTGAGCCAAGGTGGACCAAGCCGCCTTCTCAAGGACTCGAGTGGACCCCACGTGCTGCTCTAGAGCGAGGGAAGCTTCGCGAGGCCTCCAGAGCCACAGAGCCGACCCCGGGCCGCGGCCGGCGCGCGCTGCCCTCCTCCACTCACCTTCGCAGGTCAGTTTGGTCGACGCCAAGCCCAGGCGAAGGACGGAGCGGTTCCCGATCAGCCCGTTCTTCAGGTTGCGGATGCCTTCGTTCCCGATGGGGTTGTGGCCCAGGTTCAGGGTCTCCAGGCTCTGCGTGTGAGGCTGTGGGGACCCAGGGGAGAACCAGCTCGAGGCGGGTGGGATGGTGGGTCCGCCCCAAGCCTCAGCAGGTTTAATCCTTAGCTGGTCCTCTCAGGCAGCAGCACAGGGAGCCAGGGGCCAGGTCCTCCTCTGACGCCGTGCCAGGGCCACGGCGCGGCGACCCACCGGGCTGGCGCGTGCCCACCGCCGCCCAGGAGCTCCAGGAGCGAAGCCAAGCCCCCGTGATAAGCCACCGCCCGCGGGAAGGCGTCGAGATCTACTCACCAGCGTCATCCCCAGGTAGGCCATGCCGGTGTGAGTCAGCTGGTTGTTCCACAGAACCAGAGTGATCAGGCCCCGGCGCTGCTCCTTCAGCCCTTCGCAGATGTAAGCCAAGCCTGGAAAAGAGCTGGGCTCAGCCCACCCCGCAGCGCGGACCCTGTGCCGGTGCTGACGGGGCTTTCCCTGCTTCCTCCGCTCCGTCCCTCTCCTCGGGTGCCACGGGGTGGACGGGCAGGACGGCAGCGTCCAGGCGGCAACGGAGAGAAGCCCCGGCATCGTCACACCGAGCTCTGGCGCCGGCAGCGTCTCTGAACATCGTCCCCCCTCCGAACCCCTTCCCCCAGCTGCGTGATTTCACCCCGGCCACGGCGAAGCGCAGGCTCCCGGCGTGTGCCAACGGGCCGCTCAACCTGGCGGCGGATAAATCGACTAGTGCGAGGAACAGGACACAAAATCCTTGGGCTGGGAGTCAGAGGCGTGGGGCCATCGGGTGCTCGGGGCTGGCCGTGTGCTCAGGGGTGACCCCAGCCCACAGCACCCACCCCTCGGTGCAGGGGGATGCGGGTGGGTCTCAGCCGCAGGCAGGGCGGGCGCTCCTTCCGTCGCGTCCCCGTCCCCTCTCTGCACCAGCCCCGCAGCCCCGCAGCGGCCGGCGGAGGCGGATCCTCCATCGCTCCCCGTATGCCCTCCTGGCCCAATTCTGCCTCGGCCGAGGGCAAGGTGCTGTTTTCAAACACACCCATTCGATAAGAGCGCGACCGGCAAGCCCGGCACCGGCCACGCTGCAGAAACCCACGGCAACGCCCAGCCGGCGGCTTCCGACGCGCGCGGCCCCAGCGCCGCTCGTTACTAAGCTCCCAGGGATGAGAGGGATGTGGCAGCTGGAAGGCGGCAAATTAATATTTGCACCTTAGGGTGGGACCCATCCGGGAGCAGAGGTGGCCGCGACAGAGACGGTGACGTGCGACGCGCTCGCCCTCGGCTACCTTCAGACCCAACTCGAGGGCAGCGGGGACACCTCGCGCAGAGCAAGCGCGGCTCCTCCGCTGAGCTGAGGAACTGGCTCTGCTGACCAGAACCAGCCGGACTGCAGCCCAGGCCGGGATTGTTCCACAGTTCCTGGGTTGGTATTAGATTTGGCCGCTTGTTCGGCTCCCGGGAGGAGAAAAGATGGATGGGAGCTGGATTTGATGATCTAAGAGGTCTTTTCCAGCCTTAATTATTCTGTCATTCTATGATTCTAAACGATGGCAGGAGCTGAGAGAGGTGACTGGGAGGCATGAGGCATCCCCACCTCTCCCTGCCTTCGGCGGCTGCCGTACTCCTCACAGCCCAGGAAGCAAATAAAGTTTCTCTAATAATCTGAGCTTTAGAAATGGGGAGGTTTGCCCTGCCGAAATAATTCGGACATGCTGAGACTGCTCCGCGCACCCCATCTCCTTTGGCTCAGCCTGGGGGCCACACCAGCACCCCCTCGAGCGCTGTGCCCTTCAGCTGAGCTCCTGCCAGCCTCAAACCTGGGTCAAGAACCTCTGGCGAATTTGGGCTCTGCCCCCAGGAGCAGCGAGGGACCCTCACCTGAGTCCAGGATGTGATTGTTCCTCAGGTCGAGGATCTGGATGTAGCAGTTGAACTTGAGCAGGTTGCCGAGCTGAGCCGAGTCCTGCAGCCCGTTCAGTTTGTTATCAGCCAGGTACAGCTCCCGCAGGTTCATGTTCATCTTCAGAGCCGTGGCTGAAAAGGGGCAAAGCCGGCAGCTCAGCCTGCAGCCCGTGCCGGCCCGAGCTGGGGGATGAGGCACTGCCGGCCCCTGAGACGCGCTCCCGGCCGCGTCGGCCCCCGCAGCGGTCAGGAGAGACACCGGCTGAAAGCCCCGGCCGGACTTCGGAGCTGTTTGGCCAGCAGCGGGATCTCGCAAAAGCCCCTTTTTGCCCTCCCGCCCGCATGGGAAAGCGCCACGAAGGGGCTGCCGGTGGCTGGAGCTGGCACCAGCTCACGCGGGGCACGTGCCCTCGCCGGCACGTCACCGTTTTCCAGCTCGACCAACCAAATAAACAACGAAACCCCAGAAACACTCCCCCTGCCAGAGCTCTTAGCTCACTGCCGCTATCACAACACCCTCATCAGCTCCAGCCTGGCCAGGATTTAATGCCAATTCATTAGCCTAACGACGGGGCCGCCCAGCACCGTCTTACACCCGCTGCCCCCAGGCTGAGCTGGCGCAGAAACACCCAAACCCCCTGGCACCGCGCTGCTCCGGGGCCACCAGCGGGCACCCGAGCTCGGCACCCGCGCTCCCGGGGGCTCACCCAGCAGCATGAGCGGGCGTCCCGAGAGGCTGGCGTTCTCCAGGTGCAGGACGACCAGGCTGCTGCTGATGCGCAGGGCACGCGCCACGAAGGGCGCCGAGTGGTCCAGCAAGGGCGTGTTGCGGGCGTCCAGGTACTGCAGGCAGTTGGTCTGCGGGAAGACACGAGAGGCGTCAGCGCTCGGACCCACGTGGGCTCGGCTGCTCTCTTTGGGCTGCTTCTCCAGGCCGAGCTATTTTACGGGCCGAGTCCCGTCCCAGCCACCGATGCTGCCTCTGGGCCGCTCGGATAAGAGCTCCTGGGATGACTTAGGCCCATCTGAGACATTGTTTTGGTCGCTTCGCAGGCTTCGGGTAAGAGGCAAAGAGCCAGAAGCAACAGCTCGGATAACCTCATGCACTAGGCCAGCCCGCACCGAGCTCCAGGCTCAAACCAGATGACTCGAGATGAACCCCTCATCTCCCCAGGAATCGCCTCGGCACCCGGCTCTGCCGGCACCGTCGAGCTGCCGCACCGGGGACGCCGCCGCTCCCGGTGACTGTGGCAGCACCCCAAGAAAAGTTCCCCTCGTCCGTGCACATCCCAGGATGCGCGGCCCTGACCTCTCTGGTTCTGGGGTCTTGGAAGAGGCTGAGCCATGTGTCCCTCATCTGGGGTTTGCCACCGAGCCCCAAGACGCTTCCCCGGCCTCCCACACGCCGTCTGTTCCTGCTCGAGATCCACAGCTCACCAACAGCCTCTGCTGAGCTCGTTTACCACTTTCTGTGCCAACACGTCCCCTCTCACACCTCTGGATCCTCCCTTTGCCTCCCCAGAAACGAAGAGCCCCAAAGCTGCAGCCATCCCCAGGGCGTCCTCCCCCGGTGCGACGGGGCTGGCTGGCACCACGCGGCCACCTCTGGCTTCTCCACAACACGGGGTGGGCACTGCCTGCGCCGCGCGAGCTCCAACCCCCCCCGGTGTCAGCCCCACCGCGAAGCCGGGAGCGCTACGGGGCCTCAGGCAACCGGCCGGGTTGCGCAAGAGGCCGGCGGCGCCGGGCGAAGCATCGCAGCGCCGAAATGAAAATGAGCAGGTTTTGAGGGGTAATTGTGGATCGAGGGTGGTTTACGCGCCGCGCCCCGAGCAGGGAGCACGAGGCGCTGCCTCCTCCGCCTTCGGCTCTCCGAGCGAACTCGAAGCGCTGAACAATGAGGTTAATTAGCTCGGCAAAGCCAAACACCGGGGCCCGTCATCCTGCTGTAAAGATAATGAGCACCCAGCTCGCCAGCCTGACCCTGCGAGCGCACCACTAATAACAGCCTGCTCTTTGGTTTTTTTTGGTGTTTGTTCTGCCGGGATGCGCATTTCCATTTTCTCTGCTCCGGGTGCCAAGTTTAACAACTCGGTGGCAAGTGGGAAGGGTGATTTTTCTTTTTTTTTTTTCCCCTGCCTCCAAGCCTGGGCTAACCAAGGGCTTTGCTGAACTGGGTGGTTTTCTGGACAGGGGAGCCCCAAAACCGTTCTCAGTCTCTCAAGAGACTCGCTCGAGTCCACCCGTGTGTGGAGCTAAAAAGCGGGCGGCTGAAAAAAGAGCCGTGAGCGAGCACAAACCTTCCTCATCATGTGGGCAGCCGCCTGCCAGCCTCGCGTGCCGATGTGCTTGTTGAAGGAGATGTTGAGGTGCGTCGCCGACTCGTAGTACTCGATCATGTCGAACAACGCCGAGGCGCCCTGGAAAACAACGGCGGACAGAAGAGCCGCGCTGAAGCGCTAAAGGGCAGAGGCCGACGGCGGCGGGTTGAGAGGAAACAATAAATAAGAAGAAGAGGTTTTGCTGTGCAAAGAAGATGCCAGAGGCTCGGGAATAAGCGGGTTCCTCCAGATGCACCCCGGCATTTTGAGGAGGGATTTGACATAGGATCAGAGAATATTTAAGGTTGGAAAAGACCTCGGAGCTCATCGAGTCCAGCCTAGGACCTACCACCACCACTCAGCTAAACCCTGCCACTCAGTGCAGCATCCAGTCTGGCCTTAAACCTCTCCAGGGACGGTGACTCCACCCCCTCCCTGGGCAGCCCAGCCCAGGGTTTNCAGCGTCTTCTTACCCTCCAGGGTATCGACCCTGCTCCCCAACTTGGTGTCATCTGCAAATTTACTAACGGTGACTCAATCCCCTCATCCAGGCCATCAATAAAGACGTTGAATAGAGCATAACCCCCCCCTCTCAACACTCCACCCCTCTTGGCACCGGGAGAGAAACTGAACTGGGCACTCGAATGGCACTTCCAAGGACATTGGAAAATGGTTTTTTTCCTTCCTGGATGTTCAACCTGAGCTGAGGGGAGGCTACGGGCGCGGTGTCTGCCCGGCCCCCGCAGGGTTATCCAGCCCCGCACGCAGCCAAGACGCCTCCCCCGTCAAGAAACCACCTGATTATCCAAAAAACAAATAAATAAACATCTAAAGCCCGAGACTTATGGCAAGGTTAGGAGTGAAAGGGATCAGCAGAGCGGGGCTCGTGCCTGCGAAACGTCTCAAGCTCCTCCAGCAGGAGCGGAACAATTTGCTTAATTACATAACGAGCCTCTTGGGAGCAAATTAGCTGAAGGATGTGCTGGAGCAGGTAGAGCCCAGCCACAAAAAGCGCTGCGAGGCTTCCAGAAAAGCTACGCGGAGAGACCCGGAGGACTGGAAAACAGCGGCGTGAAGGCAAAACCAAAGGGAAATAACAGGTCCGCGGGGAACGACTGGACTTTCGGCTGGAAACGGGGGAGCTCAGGGGCAGGAAACGAGGAGAAGAATCTGGGGACGGGGTGACTAAGTCCCCGGCGTGACGCACGCCCGGGAGAAGGCTGCTGATGTTGGATGAATGGGAGGGACCAGGGTAGGGACCGAAGGTGTCGGGGCTGCGGCGAGGCAGCGTTGACGCTCTGCGGCCGTTTTCCTCCAGCAGCAGCAGCCGCGGAGTCACGTCGGACACCTCGTGCCCCGCAGACGATCTCGCTCTACCACAACTGCAAAGAAAAAAAAAAAGGAAGCACCGAGCTCTGCAACTTTTCCGCCCGTAGCGTCCAAGCTCTGGAGCCACGGGACGCCTTCAAATTATTCACGTGTCATTGTTCTCCCTGCGAGATCAGGAGCTGAGCGAAGCACAGGAGCCCTTCACAGCCAAGATGGCACAAACTGGTCCGGCCAGCCCTGTTCTGTGGGCTCAGCCATCCCCCCAAAACGGCCCCATCCTGTGGCTGTGACCCACCCCCCAGAATCCCCACAGGATTGTTCCCCCCTTGCCAGGGCCAGGCAGGATCCCCAGCGAGAAACCGCTGCAGCTCAGATCCAGCACGGCCACGGGGCCGGAGCAGGAGCTGCCGTCCAGGTCACGCTTTTCCCCGCTCGGTATCAGATGTTGGCAGCGGCCCTGAGAAGCTCACGGCTGCTGAGCCTTCCCAAACCGCGTCTCGAGAGGGGGAAAAATGAGGGGGGAAAAAAGGGTCGAGATCTTCCAAGCAAAGACAGACAAGACGGGCTCGGGATAGGGCTGGGTAACGTGGGAAAAACAGGACCCTCGATGATGCAAGCACTGAAAGGGGATGCTCCAGGGTAAGGAGAACTCGGGATCAGAGCTGGCTCAAATCATTTTAACCACTTCCTTAATTTCTTTAACCTCCTCTGCTTCCTCGCTGGGATCTGACCTCAGGGCCCCGGGCGCTGCGAGGGAGGAGGAAGGCAAGTCGGGACAGTACGGGACGTGCCGAGCGATGCTTGAACTTCACCCGCAGCCTGAAAAAGCCGTTTTGAGAGCTGCCCACGTTTCCCTCAGCTTTCAGAACTGCTTTTAAAATACAGATCTCAAACGCCTCGGAGTTTCCCGGCCACCCGGGCTTCGGAGCGAGGGCTCACCCTCTTCCTTTCGGAGCAGCAAATGCTGTGTCAGCAGAGCTAAATAAGAGCGTGAGTAGGAAGGGAATGGAACAGCGACACGAACCAGCCCCCAAAAATGCCAGAGCCCAGGAGGAACTAAGGACTGACCGTGAAAACCCGTGAGCTTTGCGAAATAGGAAGGAGAAGCCCGGGGAGGTGACGGCCACTTACGTCCTCATCCAAGCTCGTTTGCTCCAAATCGACAATTTTGAACTGGACCCGCTTGAAAATCTCTTCCAGCGCCTCGCAGGCTTTGTAATCCAGCTTCTCCCCTAGGGAAAAGAACGAGATAAGGTGAATTTGGGCGCTTCGGCCCCCGAACGCCGGGCACCCAGCCAGGAGCTCGAGCGCCCCAGGCTGCAGGACAGAGGCCACGTGCAAAGGGGATTTTCTGCCCCGTTCGGAGGAACCCCAATTCTCGAAGATCCCGCCCGAGGAGAAATCCAAACCCAGTTCTGGGCACTCGCCTTGATCGATTCAGGCATAACGGCCCCAGCCGTGGAAGCGTCACCTCGAGTGAACGTTTCTTGTTAACAGACGGGGACCGGCCATGGCAGGGGGCCCTGAAAGCCACGCTGGGACCTGCCAGCCCCGAGCCAGGAGAGGGATGGGTTGGGAGGCTTCGGAAAGGACGTCTCTGGCTCAGTGGATTTCAGAAAGCCACCTGAAAACCAGCGCGGCCGCTCACCCAACACAAACCAGCGGCGGCAGCAGCAGCAATGCTTTTGCCACCTACAACTCCCCTAAATCCAGGATTTCTGTCTCCCCGCTGGGCAGAGCCACCTTCCCAGCGAGCCAGCCCCTCGCCAGCCCCTGTCCATCTGGAGCCGTGTTAGGAGCATCTCCGCGGACAAACCAGCAGCCGCTGAGAGCTCCTCTGGCTGCACGAAGGCACCACGGGGGGAAAACGAAATCCCTGCACGTGCACCACGGACGCGGACGCTGCCTCTGCCGAGTCAAGTGGTCCACGTCCCCATCTTCGGGAAGCGCTGCACAAGCCGCCTCGAGAACGCAGCCCGAGACCTTGGACTTTTTTATTGACTTATTTTATTTGCTCGTTTCCCAGGGCCAGCCCGCAGACCAGCCACCGGAGCTCCTCCCTGCTGGCTTACGGAGCTGTGACCCTCCCTGCGCCACTGCACGAGCTACTTCTGGCTGAAAACCAGGGAGCTCTCCCCAAGAGGCACCCGCGCCGGCGGTTCTCTTGGACACCCATAGACAATCCTGTTGGGCAAAAAGGATCCGGGGAGGGAAGATCTGCTAATGTGGAAGCGGGAGCTCTGCCTCTCCTCCTGATACCAGCAGGTCCTGTCCCACCCTGTGCAGAAGGAGGCAACGACGGCCAGGTCTGGGCGAGCATCGTTGCCGCGCTGCAACCCCACCGGCAGCCTCCGGAACACCGACAATCGATGGCAGCGAAGGGTCACCCCTCGGTGTCTCCACAAAGGGTCACCCCTCGGTGTATCGGGCAGCCCCACCAGCCCCGTGTCCCCCTGGCGCCTCCCCGGCTGGTAGAGCCTCAGCAACAAAGGCGGCAGCGATGGGAAACCAGCCTCGCTCTCCAAACGTGTTGCCCTTTCCATGTCGGAGCCAAGGCGCCGGCCGACCCCGTCCAGCGGAGCAGGGAATTCGACTCGGTCAGGCCAGGGCGAGCTGTGCTCCCTCATGAGCTCCCTCCCCTGTCTCAAAGGGGGAAGAAGCCTCGTCTGGCACCGGCCAAAGTGCAAAACGTGGAATGAAACTTAAAAGAGACCCAGAGCTTTGTCTCTGCTGCAACGACCGTCACGAGGGGGACGCCGCGTGGGGCGAAGCGGCCGCGCGTCGGATGCAAAACAGTCGTGCAAAGCGAGCGCTGGGGAGGGGGACTCTGAACCCTCCGCTGCAGGCTGAGCCTGGGCTGCGCTGGTGATATATATCGTGATAACGGCACAGAGCAGCCAGCAGCCCGGCCTCTGCAGCCCCTGCGGTCTTCCAAGAACCCTCCGCTGCAGGGGAAGCGAGATCCCAGCTCTGGCTGCTCAGCCGGCCGACAGCCGCGGGATTTAGCCTGGAGAAGAGGAGACTCAGGGGGAACCTTCTCACTCTCTCCAACCCCCTGAAGGGAAGGTGTTGGCAGGAGGGGGATGGGCTCTTCTCCCGGGCCGAGAGGGCCCGGCCTGAAGCTGCGCCAGGGGAGGTTGAGGTTGGATGTTGGGAAGCTCTTCCTCACAGCAAGGGGGATCAACCCCTGGGCTGGGCTGCCCAGGGAGGGGGTGGAGTCACCGTCCCTGGAGGGGTTTAAGGCCAGACTGGATGCTGCACTGAGTGGCAGGGTTTAGCTGAGTGGGGGGGGTAGGTCCTAGGCTGGACTCGATGAGCTCAGAGCTCTTTTCCAGCCTTAATTATTCTGTGATTCTATGATTGGGAAGAGGTCAACGAAAAAAAATCTTCTCTGGCAAAGTTGAGTCCAAACGATGGCAAGGAAAGGTTTATTTTGGGGGGCGGAGGAGGGTGTTTGGGCACACTCCTGGTGTCCCTGCCGAGTTTCGTGGGAAACCAGGAGAGCTCAGGCAGGACCTCAGAGGCTGCCAGGACAACCCAGGGACGGGAGGAGCGACGCCAACAAAGGAAGAACGTTCCAGCCAACGCTGACCGTTCCATCTCCTCCCCAGCAGCACTAGGGGAGCGTCTCTGCTACGGGGCTGCTCTCGCTGCCCCTGTCCTGGGTTGGCTTCGGGGAGGGATCCTCCAGCATGGAGGGGGAGAAGAGACTCCTTAGGAAGGGAAGGAGTCCAGCAGACGGCAAGAGGGGAGAGGCAGTGAGCTGCTGCAAGAAGAACCTCCCCCAATAAAATATCTGCCTAGCAGAGATGCAAAGGTGACCTTTCCTCCTCTCCTTCCTGCAGCTACAGGAGATGCTCCGCAAAAGCCACCGCTCATGAAGATGAACGGGAACACCTTCCCAGTTTGCCCCTCATGTCTCGAAACCCCTCACGTCTTTCAAGACAGAATTGGAGCAAACCTGCTCTGGCTCAGCCTCGACCCGCGCCCCGAACGAGCCGCGTCGGGAGGTGTGGGGGGTACGAGGGCTGTGCTCGGAGGTGGTGAGGGGCAAACTGCTGCTCGAGGGGCTGCTGAAGCTACTCTGCTGCTCTCCTGGTGTTCCTCAGCCAGGGCACTAACACCGCTCGGACAGAAACGCCAGCGGGACTTCGCTGCTCTCGCTGGGATCGCGGCTCTCTCCTGCCCCGACTGGGACCGTGGCTCCGGCAAGAGCCGCGTCGGTGAAGGGAAGCACCAGGATGGCCCAGGAGAGAAATAAAATCCCCCTCCCCCCCATGTGATGGAAAAGGGGCTCACCTTTCAGATCCAGGCAGTCTATCCTGGGAGCCAGATCTTTAAATTCCTGCGAAAACAAAAAGCGGCATTTCGTACTTGGGAGGAGGAAGAGGGGCTGGGGGATAATTAACGCACTGGAACAACGAGGCAATGGGATAAGTTGGGCAAATCCTCCCCCAGATGGAGAGGACGGGGGAACCCCTTAGCCCAAGGTCCCCTTTTTGATATTAGCTATACTTGAGCTCAAGGTTTTGCCAGCAAGCTCCTTTAGTTTTGCTCTCTGCTGCACCTTTCACCTGCCCGAAACCTGCTCGTGCTGCTAGACCAGGACACTCTTTGACCCCACCTGACGTGCCAGTGGCTGTAAAAGTCTTTGGTGAGTCGCGTAATAAAGGGGGGCACTGGATAAGGGGGTGCACTGGATAAGGGGGTGCACTGAATAAAGGGATGAACTGGATAAAGGGGGACACTAGATAAAGGGATGAACTGGATAAAGGGGTGCACTGGATAAAGGGGAGCACTGGATAAGGGGGAGCACTGGATAAGGGGGTGCACTGGATAAAGGGGGGCACTGGATAAAGGGGGGCCCTGGATAAAGGGGGACACTTGATAAAGGGATGAACTGGATAAAGGGGTGCAGTTGATAAAGGGGGGCACTGGATAAAGGGGGGCACTGGATAAAGGGGGCCACTCGATCGCTTGGTGCTGCTGCAGCCCCGTCACCGGCTCTACCTGGATCTGCTTCAGGAGCTTGGGGATCTGCTTGCAGTTCAGCTTCTGGCACGCCTGCTTGTAGGCGGTCACGATTTCATCGACGGTCACGTTCTGGGCTGCAAAAGGCAGAGGGGAGGAGCGGCGGTTACGGTTCGTACGTGCGCGAAGCGACGCGTCTGCGTCCCCCCCTTGTCGGACGCTGCCGCCCGCTGGGATTTGCAGCCGGCACAGGAGCCGCGAGGAGATTTACGAGGATTAAGGGTGTTCAAACGCGACGGAACGAGGCGGAATCTGAGCGGGGCTGGCTCCAGCACGTCTGCAGGAGCAAACCTTGTCTTGCTCACGCCCGGACGGGGCTGGAGAAGCGCAGCTGGCACCTCCCGTCTCCCTCCAGCCGCGTTTCGGCACCAGAGCGGCTCCTTCGGGAGCAGGAAAGTGTTTAGGAGTCACGGGATGACAAACCCCGATCCCCTCTACAGCCCGTGGTTAATGAACAGCGCTGCTGAACACGTCCCCTGGGCTTCCTCGCTCAGCTTCATCACCCTGGGCTGCTCCTGCTCGGCTTCTGGAGGAGCCGCAGCAGCACGGGGAGGATTTGGGGGGTCGGGCCAAGGCAGGAGCCGTTGTCGAGCAGCTCCCAGAGCCGTCGTTCTGTGCCAAAACACCCCCTGGAAAGGCGGCTCGTCGTTCGGAAGCCGCGGGAGGGGCGTTTCGCCGGCGTGGCCGCCTCAGCGCCGCGGCTCCGAGCGGCGTTTACTCACCGCTTCTGCCTCCCCTGAATCACGGGCAATGCTGCCGCTCCAGATGCCGGGGAAGCCGACACGGGCGGTGGGAGCTGCCGCGGGGTCATTAGCCACGTGAGGCGATGCCCACCTCCGCTTTCGGCGTGATTTCGGCTCCAGCAATCGGCCCCGACAAACGCCGGAGCCGTCCCCTGGTCAGGAGAGGAGCTGGAGAAACCAGATTCTCCAGGAATCTCACCTGGCAGCGCGCGAAGCGAGGCCTCCCTCCCGTCCCCCGAGGATTACAACATCCGGAGAGCTTGACAAAAACCCAAACGCTCTGCCAGCTTCAAAAAAAACCAACCCCAACCCAAACCCAAACAAACCGACCAACCCCAGAGACTATTTTCCTCCTCTCCTTGATCACACCAAACCCGTCGGGCATCTCCGGCCGCGGGACGTGGGCAGAGCGACACGTGGCAGAGGCAACGCCGCGTCCCGGCTCAGCCCCGCCACCCGAAAACACCTTTCCGTCGGTTTTCAACCCTATGACCCTTCCGAGGCCGTCGGGGTGAGGTTTGCAGAGACAACTACAACCCAGCTGAGTGAAGCAGCGACGGTTTAAACACGTCCCAAGCGAGACCCAAGGCGGTTTCTGTGCCCCGAAAGCCTCGTGATGGAAAGAGTTTGCTCCTCGGAAGCTCCCGGCAGCCGAAAGATCATCTCGGTGGGGCTGCTGGTAGAAGAAGCTGGGATTTGGGTCTTGGTTTTGCTCTTGTGGAGCCTCTAAGGAGGTTAAACCTCAACAGCAAGAGGCGGTTCTTCTTCCGCAAGGCTCAAGCTTCGCTCCAAGGCCACCTCGCTCTTCTGAAACTCAGAGCCACGAAAAACCTGCTTATTTTGACCCGAACGATGCATCCTTAGGATCACCACCGATACCCTCGGAGGGGGTTTCCCTCACAGGAGTTTTAACTAAAACCAAGGATCTCAATGCTGGTTTTTAGAGCGGCTCATCCCTGCTTGTTTCAGCCACCCTCCAGATTTCTGGGAGAAGCATTTTTTCGGCCGGGCAAGGTGGCTGCAACCTGCAGAAGTTTCCATCTGGAGCATCCCGGGCTCTCCTGCCCCCCCAAAAATAATCCCCTCGGAGGATGAAATGAGACGGAAAGCAGAGCTCAGCCGGCGGCGTTTCGGGAGAGCAGGGGCCGCACGAGACCTCGGCGCGTTCCCCTGATGAAGAACGGGATTTATTACTCAAACGAGTTGCCATTTCATCCAGATGAGTGGCTTTGACCCCGCTCACGTCCTCGCCCTTTAAAACCCCGGCGCTAACATCCCCGAGAGCTAACTACCTTCTTAATTAATCTCTTTATTATTGCTCGGCAAATTAAGAGCCGAAGAGAGATAACGAGGATGTTTCCCAACCTCCTGCGTAGCTCAATCGGCTTCATCCCGTCATTTTCCACTAATTCTCGCCCACAGCTTCGGGCCGAGCAGCCGCTGGCTCCACCGGGAGCTGCTCCAGCCACGGCACCCGGGCACTGGAATACACAAACCGGAGCCGCTGCGCCGACGAGGCACCGCCAGAAAGCCTAGAAAACGCAGGGGGGGGAAAAAAAAAACCACCACACCCCCAAAAACAACCCAGAAAGGGGCGCGGATAAAGGATAAACTGCTAATAAGACTCGTGACCAAGGCCTCGTGCCGCTCCCCCTCTGCTCGGTCACCAAAAGCACCGTTTAGGTGAGTTTCGCCCTGAACTACGAGCTCCTCGGCGTTGTTTTTGCACCAGCTTTCTGCCGAGAGTCCCCGGCGGTGCCACAACTCCGGCAGCAACAAACCTGGAACCCCTGGAAAGGATCCCCTGGGATTTCCCTTTCCCAAAAGTTACTTATCCCCCCCCCCCCCCCCCCCGCCAAGGGACGGGGGCGATGCCAAGGAGAGGCCGATGGTTAAACCCCACCGAAGCCAAGGCGCTGCCGTGCCCTGACCGTTCCGCCTGCTCCTCTGCCCACGTCCAGCCCGGGCTGAAGCGATGCCAAAGCAAACGGGCTGTTATTTATTAACGGGCGGCTCCTTGCGCCAGCCCCTGCACCAGGGACTTTTCAGGGGCTCTCTTCGCTCTGCTCCCTGCGCTCGCTTCGAGCACGAGGAAGAGGAGGCGAAAGGCGATGCAGGCAGCAGGCGCCTCCTCGCCCCTGGTGCCGCTCACGTCTCAAAACGCCAGGGAAAGGCAGCGGCTTTAGAGTGATCTAATCAAACATCCCCAGTCACGCTCTCTGCCTCTGCCCCTGCTCGGGAGCGTGCGGCTGCTCGGGAGCTGCTGCTCCTCCTCCCGGGCAAGGCTTCACCTCCCGGCTCCCCACGCAAGAGGAGGGGCAGCAGCTGGAAGAGAATGATTTTCTTCTCTAGGGAAGCGTCGAAAACCCCGACCCAACCGAGGAGTTTCTGGCCATCGGGTGGCTCCTTCCGCCAGAGTCACCTCGACACCTGCATTTGCTCTTCCTCCAGCAAAGGGCACCAGGTCCCACGTTCCGGGGGTAACGGCGCCCACCACCCCAGGCAGGTCACGGGGCTGCTCCGCTGACGGCAGCGGCGCCCGTCGGCTCTCCCCAGGCTCTCTCCTGCGCTGGCAGATCCCCGCGGCTGCCCGGGCTTCCCACAGCTGCCACGATTCTCAGCGTTAACGCTCGTCCACACCGAGACCTCCACAGCTCGGGACAGCAAAACTCCACCCGCGCGACACCTCGGGGATGTTCTGCCGGCGTTTCCACTTGGACTCCTTCCCAAGCCCACCGCGCTGAAAGTGTCTTTCCATCGGCAATGGCATAAGACACGTGTCGAGGGCCGGGAAGCCTCCAGCTCCTCTCTCCATGCTGAGCTTTTCCAACAGAGCAGTTGGTGAAGCCGTACAAGGGGAGAAAGGAAATAAAGGGGCAATTTCCTCCCCGTTGTCTTGGTTATTTCCCAACAAATAACGCAACACCCGCAAACCCCGGGCCTGCTGGGTGCCAGCGCGATGGGGGAGCTCGGCAAGCCCAGGGAGGTGGACAACAGCAGCGCCCGGCCCTAAACCCTCCCCTCTCCAGATACATCTGGCACCAACCCCGTCACTGCCGACCCCTGGAGCCGCGCGGGCTCAAACCGAGACGGGGTTCGGTCAGAAAACGAGCTGGGGAAAAAAACCACCCCAGGACAAACTTTCAGGGCTTCTGGGTGAAACCCAGCGCGGCGTCTCCGTCGGCGGAGACTCGCCGGCCGCGCGAGAGCCAAGGGGAAGGAGCAGAGCAGGGGCTGCTGTAATTTAAGCCGGCGAGGCGGTGGAGAGGCTGGGGAGAATGAAAAGCAGAAATAATTCATGCGAACGGACAAAGTATCGCAGCGAGAAGGTCCTGCGAGCGGAACCCGACACGGGCCCGGCGAGAGGCAGCTGATCTCCGAGCTCCGGTCAGATCAGGATGCTTTAAAGGTGCAGCAGCGCCAGAGAACGGGGAAATGAGACGACGAAGCAAAGAGAAAGGTTTCCAAAGAGGCGGCGGCGCTTGGTTCAGTGCGAAAGGCGACGCTCTAAAGCGGCCGAGTGCCTCGCAGCGGCGAGGGAAGCGCCAGCGTTCAGGCGGCGCCGGTTCGCAAACCATCGCGGCGGGGTGAGAAAGCAGCGGCCGGGCCCGGCCAGCGCCCGCGAAATGACGCTCTAAACACGCCGCCTCCTCCTCCTCCGCGAGGCTTCGCCGTGAACCATCGGCCTCCTCGACCTTCCTCCTCCCGGCCCTCGCGGGATCCTCCGAAGCGCCACGCGAGCGGCGCCGGCGCCACGGCCCCGCGTGCCGCAGGCCGGCAAAACCGGCCCTGCCGGCAGCGGCTGGCAAGGAGACGTCGGATTCGAGTAGCCAGAAGGAAGTTAAACGGGCAGAGGCGTGTCCAGCGGAGCAATTTCAGGCGAGGAATGACGAACGAGAGATGAATAAAAGCCCCAATAAAACCGGTCGTTAGCCGCACGTGAGGGAAAGAATAAGAGCGGCGTGACGCGTTCGCGAAGCGAAGTGAAAGGCAGGTCCCGGGCGCCGGCTCTGCCCGGAATGAGCGCGGCCGCAGCCGGGATTCCTCTCTGATTAGCCAGGGAAAATTCACACTCGGGGCCCGGGGCACGAAGGCGCCTTCAGGGGCCGGAGTTTGAGGGGAAGCAGCTTTAAAACAAACGTCCCGAGACCCGAAGGATGCGGCACCTTCGGGGAAAGCCTCCGGCTCCGAGAGCGGGGAAAGGCGAACGCGGCGGCTGAGGGATCTTCCCCTCCTGGGTTTCCTCCTCTGGGACAAGGCCGGGTGGGAAGAGAGGGAATGGTCAGAGCCTCGGGATGGGCCGGCCAACGCCGAGCACCGGAACCAGGAGGAATCGGCGCCACCAAACAAGATCTGGTGCCGTTTAGGCCGCGTCCAACGCCTCGAAACAGGAACGGGTCTCGTGAGCCAAGGAGGCTGGAAACCACACTGGGGAAAAAACCTCCATTTTTGTGGCTTGTGAGGCAGGAGGAATAAACCCAAAAGCCTGGTTAGCTCCCCAAAAGGAGCTGCGGCTGCCGGTTACCGCTGATTTTCAGCGGCGGGTTTGGTTTGGGGCGGAGAAACGCGGCTGGCGGCGCCAACCCCGGCGAGCAGCCCCACGCCAGGGGCTCTGGGGCCTTCACCGCGTCTCCAGGCGGTTCCCGTCCTTGGCTACGACACAAAGGACGTCCTCAAATCCTCATCCAGCCGCATCCCGGGGGCGTCCCTGCTCCAAACTCGGGGTTTCGCACCCTCCGACACGCCGCGGGAAACGGCGCCGGCGCTCCCGGGCCTCATTCGGNACTCCCCCCTAATTCTAGGGACCCCCCCCCTCTCCTAATTCCATTGACCCCCTCTTCAATTCCAGGGATCCTCTCCCCAATTCCAGG
>WEIS01093692.1:0-23362 GCA_013389965.1 Todus mexicanus
AGATGACGTTTAAAGGTCCCTTCACACCCAGCCCAGTCTGTGAGCGTACGGTGCTATGGCCTGGGCACAGTCCGGCGGCTCTCGGCGTGGATTCCGGCCGGGGCCGTGTCACCGAGCACCCCAGCAGCAGGGAGCACCGGCTGCCACCACCACGGGCAGTGCGAGGCTGTTTCTCCTTGTTTGCCAAACCCCACTGGGAAACAGAACGAATGATAATAAAGTGGGAGGGACGTGTCCCTTCCCCGCGCTGCCTCTGACGGGTTGAGGTTAATTGGATAATTACTCACATGTTGCCAGTTTGTCAGGCACAAACAACAGGGCTGCTGCCAACTGGGGAAGCCTCGGCTCCCTGATAGCTCATTTCAGCTGCGTCGCCGGGAGCGTTTCGCTGACACGTCTGCGAACGGATGAGGCCCCTCCACAGCCAGAATTGCTGCAGGTTTTGTTTGGTTTTGGTTACTTTTTGCAGTGCATCAGCTCAGTTGCATGGCTCAGGGCCATTCCCGTGTCCTTGCGATGCCCCTTGTTCATCACGGCGTGCAGACGGGGTCATCGCTTTGGTGAAATCTCTGGAATCTTTCCCCCAGCACATCGCCAGCTCTTTGATCCGCCCCGCGTTGTCTGCGGTGCTTGCCGCACGGTGAAGCGTTACCGTCACCTTCTGGGTCAGCAGCAATGTCCTACCACGCGTTTTCTAGCACAAATACAGTACCTTTTTGAGGCAACAGCTTATAAAATCACCCAGAGTAACACACGTTCAGCAGATTATGCTGCGACCGGCGGCCTAACAGGGCAAGATGTGACGACGGCTTTGTTAAGACAGCACCTGTGTTGGGATTGCCAAGTGGGAAAACCACACAGGGAAGGCTGAGAGATGGTGCTGGTGCCCAGCACGCTCCCTTTGCAGCTCAACAGCATTGGGGAACGCAAAGTCTGGAGAATGGTGCGCTGTTCTCCACCTCCTGGTCCTCCATCCCTCCCCCAGGGAGACCCAGGGATTACTGGTCATTTGGCACAGTTGAGTCTCTTCCACTACATCCTTCATAAGCAGTGACAAGAAGGATTGGAAATGCTAAAAATACCCACATTCTGTAACACCTTGTTACACAAAACCGGCCTCCTCCCCAGCAGCAAGCTCGGACCCAACCAAGCAAGCTCAGAAGACACCCAAAGCCACCCCAGCCCTGGGAAATTTGTCAACCCGTTAGTGATGTCCTGGGTTCCTTCGGGTTAATTATCACCAGCAGCTGCTGGTCCAATCAGCTGGGAGGGGCCGCAGCCAGATAAACAGCTGAGCCGGCCGATGGGATGGGTGATACCAGGCTGATATCCCGCCCCTATATAAGGGGAGGGCTGGCCCAGTATAGGAGCTCTTGTTTTCAACTGGCTTTAGTGTGTGGCTGGAGCAGGAGAAGCAGCATCTCAGGTACAGGTTGATCCTCCTGGTTTCTCTCATTTTGTCTCTCATCTCATCAGCACCATCATTATGTTTTCTATTCTCTTTGTGTTGCTTTACTAAACTGTCCTTACCTCAATCCCTGAGGTGTGTGTGTGTGTGTCTCACCTTTTTTCTTCCTCCTGAGTTTAGATGTTCAGTACTGGCAGCGAAAGCTGGGGCTTGCGCCGTCCCCTGAAGGCAACTCTGTGAAGGATGGAACTGCACAGTAAGATAAGGATCCTCACCAACTGAGACTTTGTCCTGGTTTCATCTGTGCCCACCCATGAGGCAGAGAACGGAGCCTTTTCTGGCCAGGGTGCCTGCAACAGGACTGAAGGGTCCAGCTCAGGGTGCAAAATCTCCAGGTCCTACTGGAATCGGGTAAACCAAAGAGATATTAAAGGTCTTGGGCAAAGGCATCAACCCAACCTCGCCGCTTTCCAAAGCAGCAGCTGGGCTCACCCTACTCCACCAGAGCCATGAGCTGCTGGTCCTCTGCAGCCCCTGTGTCACCAGCCGTGGTGCCCAGGATTGTGCTGGAGCCAAGGTGAGTTTGTTACAGCTCTGGTGCTTGCCATAGTGGTGTGTATTCCCTGGGGGGGTGGTGCTGAGAAGGAGCAGCTTTCTTCTGAAGCATTTTTCTTCATAACAAGAATAACGACCTTGATTACAAACTAACTCCAGCTCACTTGCACCAGTGGCTTGCTGGGGAACCTGGACAGACAGGGCAATCCACTGCCTCGTTTAGGTGCTTATTCCTCTGTCTCTGGCAGGACAATCTGTCCTGGGAAAGCAGACGCTACCTGACCTGAAAGCACAACCAGCTTGCAGGGCTGGAGCTGCATCCCCTCGCAAAACAAGGAGCAAATGGAGGTATTAAACCTGACTTCACACAGCAAAGCCCAGGCTGAAACGGGACGTGTCTGGCATCTCCAGGACAAAAAGCAAAGCAAGAGCCAAATACTGAGTTGGATCCTCTCTCAAAACGCATCACTTCACACCAAGGCCTCGTTGTATGGCAGGTCTTAAATGAAGCAACATCCTGAAGCAATTTCTGTGGGTCCCCAGAGGCCACTTTACTCCCAGGAAACTGCTGGGTATGAAACCGCAGGTGTCCTCTGCCATCGTGGGAGAGCCAAAGGCTCCTGGAAAGGCAGCGGGTGCCAACTGGGACACTCCAAATCCTGCTAGACAGTGCCAAATCCGTATATTCCAGTACCCAGGTCTCACCATGGGCATCTGCAGAGGGAGATGGGCTCTGGAAGGACCATCTCTCCAAGACCCCCATTTGCAGGCAGAATTGCAGGTCCGGGTGAACTCCGCTATACTGAAGAACAACTGAGAGCCAGCCAAGCACGAAGCATTCGCTGTGAAGTTCTGAGTGTTCTCCAGGTCCCCGTTGTGACTTAAGTTGCATGTTTTGCTAATCTTTACAAAAAGCCATCAAGCCTGTGGGCTTGCACAAGCCACCCCCCTGTGGCACTCAATGGCTGCTCCTCACCGTTCACCGGTGACAGCTTTTAGAACGTCACCTCCGAGGTGCCTGCGAAGCTGCGAGCGGGTGCACAAAGGCCAAACTCAAACTGAAGGACCCTTCCCTGGAGACCGGCTCACCACCTGTACGATTTCCTTTTTAATTTTAAGGAAGGGGGATAAGCACGGAGAAGCACAGTCATTTGGAATGAAATGCAAGGAGAATCGTACCCGTTGCCATGCGGATACAGACAATAGCAAACCCAATAACAATAAAAGTCAGCAGCTGTCAAGAAGCGCTGCTCATTTTGATGTCAACGCAGGTCTGAGGCAAAACACGGAAAAGAACAGAAAAAGAAGGCTGAGCAGCTCGGCAGCACCCTCAGCAAGGCTGGCTCCGGAGTCTTGCTACTGCAGACACCTCCCAGCCCAGGGAGGTTCTGTGTGTCTTCTCTGCAATGGTGGAGGTTTTGCCTTCCCGTTCATCCCCGTCCCTCCTGTCGAAGCTGTTTTCTGTCATGCTCTGATGGCCAGAAGCTTCCCCATCTCCTGTGCTCCTGGCTTGCTCCATCCATGCAAACATCTCTCCTGGATGCTGCCTCCTCCCCGGTGATCTTCCAGCTTATCGAGCAGCCAGAGCCTGTCTGCGGGAGCCAGGCTGTTCTGTGCTGCGTGGCCGAGGACAGACACTCAGATGCTTTTTCCACCCACTGGTGTCGGCAGAAGCTGCCAGCAGACAGACAGACAGCCTCGCTCAGCACGTCTCATTTCACGAGCTGATGGGGCTCAAAGAGTCAGGAGAGACTCGTTCGCACATCCCCGGCTGACATCCCACCCGAGCGCGGTGGGCACAGTGAGTTCTCCAGGAAAAACTTTGCAGCAATAGCCACACTTCAAAATGATTTGTGTTGTTTTTAAATGAGTTTTTCCTTTTCCCTGAACCTTCCGAGCATTTAAATCAAGATGACTTACGAAGTCCAGCTCATCTCCGCTGGTCTGCGAGAGCCCAGTTGGCTGCAGCCTGTGCGTAGGGGACACAATTATTATTGATTTTCCAATGAAAGCCTGAAAATACGGCCGGTGCCGACAACCACCGGTGACAAATCACCCCGTATAAATTTCCTGACACATCTGTTTTCAACATTTTCTCCTCTTCAGTCCAAGAAGGTCTCGCCTGCTCCGCAGTGAGCCCCGGCTGCCCCGCTCCCCCCGCGCTCTGACAGCGCACGCACCGCAGCATCGCCAGGTACTTGTTTGTCAGCCTGGCATTAAACCAAGAAAATAAATAAAATCTGCGCTGGAATTCTCCAGAGTGAAAACGTTACCAATTTCTTATCAAACTAAAAACCTTTATTATTTCATTTGGAGGGGTTTTGCTTCAGTTTAACCTGAAAAAAACCCCAACCCAACCCTCCACACCACATTTCAGAATGTTAATTTAGAAGGTAAATGGGGTTGTTTTCTTTAAAAGTCTCGAAATTAAACACTTCAGCTTTCCCCTAAACAGTTACACTTTTCAGTTTACTGTGGATATTTGAATAACCACTCAAACCCCATTTTGCAAGGAATAAGTCATTTTCCAGCAGCGTGCCACCCAGCTCCTCTGACAAGCTGGAGAATTCAGCCCTTGCCAGGCCCTGCTCCAGCAGTTCCTGCCCTCGCGAAATTACAGTCAAAATCAATTACAACTGCAACCACTCCTGCCTTTCCCTCAGCTTTATTTTCGGTCTGACAGGGTAAAATCCTATTCACGCAGTATTTTGCAATAATTTTCTGTCTGAAAACAATTTCCCCCCAACACAGAGATCCCCGAGTTCCAGATTCATTTTCCTCCCACCAGCTTTTCTCCTTTCATTTCTTTCTTTCCTCTTCTGTTTTTGTTGGTGGTTGTTTTTTTTCTGTTACCATGTAATTTTTACTGCTGGGGTGGGGGGTGTGGATTTCTCTTTAGTTGCCTTTCCTTTTTTCCCAAATATTCTCTGATTTACAGGCGTTGCCAACACCAGCCTTGTCTCGCTCCTGGCTCTCGCTGCTGACCCAGAGCTGCACCCAAACCACGCACTGCAGAGAGGAGGCAGATGAACGAACGCGAGGGGGGTTTGTCTGAGATGACAGGACAGGTCACCATCCCACGGAGGGGTCCCGGGATGTGTCTGGCTCTGGGCAGCCCTCACGCTGGGGCTCAGCAGGGTAAGAGCGTCGCAACTGCCCCAACCCCTGCTGACTGACTCCTCAAGCTCGCAGAGCCGCCCTGGTTCCCTGCGGCCATTCAAGCTGCACTCGGTGGCCATGGCTTTAATTCTCAGCCTCCACAATACCCGTGTGCCCCACAAAGAGCGAGTCTGGTCCCTTTATTTGCTCCATAAGTGGTTCCCATCTGCACCTGGGACTTCCACCCTTCCCATAAAAACATGCCTTGTTTCTTGCAGCCCACCTGGCTGCTCATGGCAGGGCTCTGCCAGAGAAAAGCAGTGAGCCCCTGTCCTTTGCAGGTCCCCTCGATGGAGCCAGCATGCTCGGCTCTCCCCTGGCAGGCTGGAGACAGACTCCTGCTCTCCCAGCAAGAGACACACCAGCCGGGGCAGCTTTTCCCAGGAATGGCTTCCCCTGGGACTCTGCTCCTTGTCCCCAGCGAGGCGATCGTGGTGTCTGGACTGAAAGGAGCCGTGCACAAGCCCTCTCCGCCTCCTGCCTTCGCCGTGGCCCCTCTACCATCCTCACAGCCCACGCAGCTCTGGGGAGGTAACAGCACAACGACCTTCACTGAGGAAATCCTCCAAGGAACGTCCCCCCAGAAGGAGGAATGACCCATCTCCGCCACGCACGTCCTCCGTCCCCAGCCTGCTCCCCAGGCAGAAACAGCTTTTAAACCTGAGCAGCAGCCCTGCATCCAACCTGGCCTTAAAATGCAGCAAGGAGCAGTTTGGCCTTCCCTCTGTCGGTTTATTTTTTTGCTGTGACTGCCCACCTAAGGACCACGCTTTGCCAGGAGGAGCTCACGCCTGGTCCCACGCCAAACGCGTTTTTAGGTCAGCGATGGCAGCGACAACACTCTGACTTTCAAGCCTTTTTGCTAAGCGGAGGCAGTTCCCCTCTCCTCTCCAGCCCTTTTGAAGGCAGCTAATGAGCGGCAGAAGCCCTTTGCTGCTGGTTGGTTGCCTTTTCTTTCAGCATCATGCATAATGAATGCCATCTCGATTAAATTTTTACACGTTGCTTAATGCATCAAACAGGAACGCGATATTCCTCTGGCAGCACAACACAGCCCCCTCCTCAGCCAAACATTCGTTTCCCAAACTGTTTCTGCAGCAAGTGTCGCTTCCACATTAAGACAAGACGACTGTGACAGTTTCCTGGGGGATGCTGAGACAACATCTGCTGCAAGGTTTTCAATCAACATGCCTTAATTTTCACAACTCCAGTGCAAACATATTTATGGTAAATAACCCGTCTCAGATGGAGTGAAACCAGGTAACCTTTTCAGTCAGCGCAAACACACATTTGTTTCTGGCAGAAACTTGGAATCTTGCTCCTTCTGTATAAGTGAAGCCGATGATCTGTTTAAACCAACCTCGTTCCAACTCGCGTCTCAGCCCATCTCAGCCTTGGCCTGGACGCCGTGGTTTAGGCAACGTGGAAGCTTCTCCCCCAGGGTGCTCCCAATCACCTGCTTCCAGGCTGAGGAACAAGGGACGTCTCTGCCCACACCGTGTCCTGCTGCTCAGCCACTGGAGCTGCTGGGCTGGGTGTCCTGGGACAATCCAACAGCCACCCTGGACTCAGGGCTGCACCCCGTGGCCCTGAGCCTCGGGGCAGCGCTGCTGCAAGAGCCACGGCTGGGCAAGTTCACAGGTCCAGCCGCCCCCATGGGAAAGCCCGAGGTCACATCCCTCACCTGCCCCACGCTGCACGGACAGACCAGGTCCCGTCCAGCTTGGCCTAAGCTTTACCGACCCCAAAGAGTTCACCGTGATTTCCTGAACAGGAATTATCCCTTTTCCCAGCTCTCCCAACCTGCAAGATACGTCCGACCCATAACGATGTTTTATGGATTAAAGCCAGGGAGTGGAAAGAAACAACACCACGGAGATTACAGCGAGCACTTTCATTGGGAACAGGGGAGGGATTTCCATCAATGAATCACTTGACCGTCTTTTATTTCGTTTAGGTTTTTATTACAGAACTTTGTAGCAGCAGTTGTGATTAATCCAGATAATTCTCCCCGGCAATAAACACCGGGCAGTAAATTACACACCATTAACCGGCCATTGCCGCCCGGCGCTGCCCTGGGGAAGGCTCTGCTGCCTGCGGGGAGGGCACGAGCTGGGGCACCGCAGCAATTCGGTGGCTCACAGCCCATCCCAGGTGATGCCGAGCTACAGGGAGGGTAATGTTGGAGCAGGGGCACGTTCAGCAGGGTCGCATCTCCTGACAGCCACCCTTTGCCCTTCGGCTACCAGCACAGGGGGATGCCGGGGTTGGAAGCCGTGATGCAGGATTTCTAGGAGAGGCCTGGGACTCCCCTGCCCTGAATGAAGCCCAGTATGAAACTGAGTATGGCTCGGAGCATTCTGGGCTGGGGTAGCTTGGTCCATCCTGCAGTGGGATGCAGCATCTGAAAGCGAGAAGTGGAGCTCCTGGGGCACAGTGGCTCCAGCTCCCTGGGCAAACAGCAAAGTCACCTCAGAGGAGTTGCCCAGCTCTGTAAATACCTTGAGTTTTGCCCCTTTCGCCCCCCAAGATAACACAGCTCACCTCAAAAGGAAGGAATGTCCACAGCGTGGCTTTGGGGATGGGTGCTTTGCTCAGCAGGTGAACAGCCAGTGCCAAGCTAACCTGACCCCGGTGAGTTCGTCACCGTCGTGCGCACAGGACAGCGTCATTCCCTTGATGCCAACACAGCCGTAAGCAGCTCTGGGGTTTCGTTAATCACCCTGGGACATGCCCATCCAACCTGCGTGTGAGGACAGGCCCTCTGCAGAGGGCAGCTTGGGAAAAGAGTGGGAAGGAACCAGGAGGGAGCAGCTCTGGCAGGTGTACCCAAAGGCTCCGTCCTACCCGAGCTGCCCTCCCTGGCTGGAGCCGTTCCCTGGCACGCAGCCTATGCCAGGTTTTACCCCATTATTCCTGCTGGTACCGCTTCGCACAGTATCAAACCTCTCGCCTTGCCTCACCCCAGCCCCTGAGGTGCTAGGAAGAAGTTCCCTGCCACCTTCTGCCCATCACTGCCTGAGCCGTGCCTAGGAAATTCTGATCCCAAAGCTCTTGGGCTGGGGCAGATCGGCTGGGTCTCCCCGTGAGAGACAGGAGGATACACCAGCCCCAGCCCAGGTACCTTCAGAGCGAGGAGAGCCTTCCTCGTTCCCCGGGGACGCAGCATCCAGCTGCCTTTGGAGCTCGGTGCGTTTGCTCTCGGCCTTGGCCGACACATGGGAAGCTCTGCATGAGTCTCGTTCAGCAGATGCTTCTCCTCCTGTCTGCCAACGTCGGGCTCCTGCCAAAAGAGGCGCTTCTTGATCTGGGAGAAATAACTGATCTGAAGGCAGCACGACAGAACAGAGAGCAGCTCTGGGTCACAGCTCTTGCTCCTGTCTGTGAGACGGGGGAAGCCTTGTGTGATGCAGAGGGATGAGCTGCCCCGGGCATGGGGTCAGGGCAGGACTTGGGGAGCCCCGTGGTGCTGCCAGGCGAGGTGCTTGTGTGAGAAGAGCCGAGCTGCTGGCAGCGTGGTGAGCACGGAGGGAGCGCAGGGCAAATCCATGCGGGTTTCACAGAGGCAGGACAGTCTCTGGAGCACTCCCTGTGCTCTTACACCTCAGAAGCTTTTTCCAGGCCCCTGCAGCAGCAGCTGGGAGGGAGCCGGGCTGCACGAGTCCACAAAGGGGATTGATCCCACCACGCTGAGCTGCCTACTCGAGCATCCTTTAGGTCACTGTCAAGGGCCAGTTCAGCAACAAGTTTCAGAGGTGTCCTGAGCTCGTTTGGGTTAATTATCCCCAGTAGCTGCTGCCCAATCAGCTGGGAGGGGCCACAGCCAGATAAACACCCGAGCCAGCTGATGGGGTTGGTGACCCCACCCTGAGTCCTGCCCCTATATAAGGGCAGGGCTGGGCCAGGGTGGGGCTCTTGTTTTCAGGTTATTTCAGTGAGGGGCAGCGGTGCAGCTGGAGCAGAGAAAGCAGCATCTCAGGCACGGGTAGAGCCTTCCCAGCTTGTATCACTTGCTTTGTTTCTCACATTAGTGCTGGTGGGTTTTTCTCTCTTGGTGTTATTTTGTTAAACTGTCCTTATCTCAGCCCCCAGGGTCTCACCTTTTTCTTCCTCCTGATTTTCCTTCCCACCCCATATCGGAGGGTGAAGGGAGGAAGTGGTGAGCGAGCAGTTACGGGTGTTTAGTTGCTGGCAGAGGTTAAACGATGACAGGAGGGCAAACTGGGACAGCGCAGCTGAAACCCTAGGAGAGGATCTCTCCTCCAGAGGTTGTAGGACAGCCCAGGGAGCACAGAGCAAATGGTGTGAAGGTGAAACCCTGCCCCGGATCCCAGCCCACGCCTCAGACCCCCACCCATCATCTTACATGGCCAGGAGGATGACTCAGGGCCAGACCAGTGGTGCTGGGGACGCTGTATCTCCTCCCTGGTACAGGCAGGTCACAGCAGGAGGAGAGTCTGAGTCCTGCTCAGCCTTCTGTCTCTGGGTTATACTCACTTCTGAAGGCCTGAAATGGCCATTTGTGGCTGGGTTCTGCAGGAGGAGGCGTTGCTGGACGTGCAGGGACCTGGCAGCAGAGCTGTGTGTGTGGGAGCAGCGCTCTGGATGCGAGGGCAGGTTGGAGACCCCACCACCCCTGCCTGCCCTTGTTTGTCCCTATGCCTCCCCAAAGCCCTGCTCTCTGCCAGGACTTGTCTCCCAGCCTCTCATCTCTAGAAAGGCCAGAGGTTTCCAGCGCTGGGGGGGAAGTGATCTGAGCCAAGCCACATTCTGAAGCAGTTTTTATTTCCCCGGAGAGGCTGCCGCAGCAGTTCTGAAGGGAGAACACTTAATGCTCAATTTAGCTTCACATGACCTAATTTGCCACCACTTATTCAACAAGGGGGAAGCAAACGACAAGAAATCCTTGCACATGGACCTCGAGAGCTGCTGAACTCCTGGGGGCACTGAGGGGAGGGGTATTTCTGCAGCGTGTTCGCACAGGAAGATCGGTCGCTCAGTGGTGATGAGATGGAGACGGGGACCAGTGGTCCCTCAGGCAGCTGCTGGGGATTCCTTGTCCAATCCTCTCTGAAGCTGGGCTCCGATGGTTTGAGTCATCCAGCAAGACTGCGGCTAACGAGCATCTTTTCTGGGGTCTTTTTCTGTGATTCTGAGGGCAGCTTGCGGGTCTTACCTGCTTCATCCAGCCTGGGCATCACTCTGTGTTCCTGGGCTGACCTCATCTGACAGGGAATTACCTCCTTTTTCTACCCCAGAAGCTCTGAAGCTTTGAATAAAATATTTCTGTGTTGTTATGTGGCCCATGCTCCTGCCTGTCCCTGGTCCCTCTTCTCCTCCCTCCAGCTTGCTGCTCCTCACCGAGGTGCCCACAGCTCCTTCCCGTGTCACTTGGACCTGCGATTTGTCACAACCTGGTGGAATGGCCAGTGTTTCTGGGATGGTTCAGTCAGGTTTGGAAAGCAGGTGACTGAGGGGAGGTGCTGGGAGCTCCAGGGGCTGCTCCACAGCCTCTGCAGCCCTGGACACTGGCCTCTTACACGTTTCAGAAGTCAAACATCTGTCGTGGGGGATTTTCCATCTCAGGACTACACTTGCTAAACCTCAGGTGCTCAGATAATGTTTCTGCCTTTTGTGGTTTGCTCCTTGGTTTGGAGCATCTTCATGAACCATCTGCCCTCCTGCTGAGGCTGTAGGAAGGGAAATGCACCTGTGATGAGTTGTCCTTTAGTGCCATCATCCCGTTAATAGTGCAAAGGCTCTGGGCTAGCAAATGGCGTGTGATGTGGTCTTGATACCAGCCACAGGCTTTGCTGTGCCCGTCAGCCCTGACGTTGGCTGTCAGCGCAGCTCATTTCCCTAATCCCTTCTCTAATGCAGCTTCTGGCACTTCCATACACCTGCGTTTCCATTTCCACTTCACCATGCTCTCAATGTCTCTGCTGTACATCTCTGCCGTACGTCCTTGCCTCCTCTGAGCTCGCCTTTCCTCCTAGCCACTCGTGCAGTCACACCTGAGGTCAGAGAAGCATGAGATCGTGCTGTCCCCTTCCCCTTCCAAAGGGCCTGCTGCTCAAACACGCAACATGCGGGGGTTTTATTGAGGCAAACAAGGACGAATGTTTGCTGGTAAACATTCCAGGGCAGGGTGCCAAGGCGCGTATCCTCCCATCCCTTACAGGAATGTAAAACATCAGCGCGCTGCCAGCCACAAGGATTGCAATGTTTTCCCTTTCGTACATAAAAATGTCTTGCTAATTAATCATCCCCTCGCAGTAGCCAAAACCGAGGCAGCTCTGCCATATGCTAACGCGCGCTGGGACGCCGAGAGTCGTGAAGTGTTTAATGCTAATCAGGCGTAGGGGATACAAGCAGCGCCACGGCCTTGGAGTGAGAGGTTGGAACTGATCCTCCGCGGCTCGTCTCCTGCTTCTCCACCCATCTGTTCCGATTGCTCGTTGCCTGTGGCGGGGGCACCCATCAGTCCCCTGCCCTGATCCTGCTCAGGATGCCCAGCGCTGCCTCGCGTGGGTGAGGAGCAGCCCCCAGTGCAGGTAGCAGGAGAACTCGGGTGGGCTGACGTGAGTGACAGAAATACCTGCCACGAAGGCAGCACCTGAGAACCGCTGAGGGCTCAGGGCACAGAGGGGTGCTGAGGGAAATGGGTTACACCTTCCAGGGGAACTGGAGATAGGTGAGACTTTCCAACAGGTTTTCATGTCACAAACGCAAGGCTGTCTCCAGAATAAATCGCAGATTCCTGCTGGTCTCGCCAAATGGCTCATGTCAGAGCCCCTCACGAAGAAATTCCCCAGAGTCAGCTCAACAAACGCCTCACGATATATTTAGAACATTAAGAAGTGGTTAAAGCAGAGTCGAAAACTTCAGTTCTGCGAGAAACCATTTATTTTTTTCCGGGTCTAAATCTGATGAGAAGCAGGGGGGTTTTTAAGCCTGTTCTGATGGTGTCCCTCAAGATAGGCAGTTGTGCTCTTACTCCTGCAGACGACGCATCTCCTGCTTCCTGAGCGACAAGGAGGAGCTCTGCAGATGCCTCCATGCGGACGCTTCAAATGCTGCTCTGCCACGAGGACCTGGCACAGCCGCTGAGTCACTGGGGCGAAGGACGTGCACATCCAGGAGCTTCTGGAGCCTCTTGCTGACCAAGATTCCCCAAGGAAGGTGAGTCAAGCTGCTCGCTCCTTGCCCACGGAACTCTCAACACCATGTCACCGTGCGTCTCCTGCTGCAGCTCCCACTTGTTGCTCCCCCGGAGATGTGCCGAGATCACCTCCCACTCTAGCAGCACGATGTAAGTCGTGCAGGAGCCCGTAACTGTGAGTATGACATTCAGTAAACACCGCGGATCACACGAACCACCTGAGGTGCGGATCCGGGTGGGTGTTATTTGTGAATAAATGCCTCAAAGTGCCTTCCCCTTAATTACAGCCATAAAGAACAGATGTACCATGGGCCTTCCATTATGGCTATAAAGAGCATCACAAACAAACCGTTAATACCCATAAAAATGGCAGGTAATTAATTTTAATATTAGCATAAATACTGTTGTATGACTTTATTACCAGCCCGACCTTCAGGAGGGGACACCAGCGGTATTCATTCAATCACATCTTCAGGTTGGTTATTGCCAGTAGACGGGCGGTGCTTCCAAAGAGCTCGAGGCTGAACTGAGAGACCATGAGGGCTGTAAAGCGGCTCTTGGACAGAGGCTCGAGGACTTCTGTGGCCTTGGTGCAGCCGTTGATGCTCTGGGTGAGCGCTGGCTGGGCTGCCCTGTGCTGAGGGGTAGATTGGGCAGGGGCTGAGCTGCCCCTGGTTGTGTCTGCACCCTTCACACTCCTGCAGAGCAGCAGAGAGAGAACCAGCTGGGACCCCGGTGCCCTGGGAGACATCAGAGCTCAGTCCTGCCTCCAGCAAACTCTGTCTTGCTCTGGTGGTGCAGGGCTGAGACCTCACCTTACCCTGCCCCGGGTGCCTGTCCCCAGGACATCCCAGACCGCCCCCAGCTCAGCTCTGCAGCAATCTTCCCCTGCCAGGGCCGTGAAGAGCAATTTACCACCTGGGCTACAATTAGTCACAGCCAGAGCAGCTCCTTCGTCAGCCACCACGAGATGCTGCTCCAGGGAATCGCCTCCTGCCCTTTGGACCACAGAGTTTGGGACTCCCTGGATAAACTGCTAAAAGCTGCGACTGGTGGGGGAGAGCAGAGGTTTCATTTTCATAACCTTGAATCTCCTGTTGCTGGAGAAGATGGATGCTTTGAAGAGGAGCCCGTGAGCAGAGAGCAGCTTTGCATGAAGTTATCTCAGCGCCCAGGGCTGTGGGGCTGAGCAGCTGGAGATGGGAGTCCCCAGAAGCGTGGCCAGCCCCGCACAGGAATCGTGAGCCGTGTGCTCAGAGCCGTGCACAGCCTGCCAAGGAGGGACTGTCTCTGCCTGCCTGTGTGAGCAACTGCCTGGGGAATAATCCCCTCCCTAAAGGCAAAATTGCCCCTATTTGGATAATTGAGTGGGCACCACAGGAACGAAAAATAAAAGAACAAAAAAGCCCCACAACACGGCAGCCTTTGAGGGACTAGGAAGAGCCAGGAGAAATCCACTGTGTGCACCAATTAACTTTGCAGACAAGGTGTTTGGGCACGCACGGAGGGAAAGGGAGACTCCGCAGCAGCGTGAAGAGTGGGATAATTGCTTCCCCTGCACTGGGGATTAATGAGGAGAAGGACAAAGGCCCTTTCATTCGCTCTTTGGCTTTGTGCTAACGATGGTGGGCGCTCTCGTTTGCTGCTCACTGAGCCCCACCACGCTCCCGGTGAGGCAGCATCGGACCCTCGTGCCCCAGCTGGAGCTGGACTTGGAGCTGGGACAGACGGCAGCGCCCAGGCAGGTGAGGTGTCTTCGAGCCTTGAAGACACAGGTCACCTTCTGCCACCACGAGCCACCCCTCTGTGTGGACCTGCAGGCTGGATGCCTGCCCAGAGGCAAGCCTGGCAACCCCTGCTGCTCTCCGAGATGTTGGCCAACCACCCCTGACGTCTGCTGGTCCTCCAGCCCCATGCCTGCCCCACCGCTCAGCTGTCTGGGGCAAGCCTGAGGCTGGAAGACAAAGTGTGACGCCGTGGAAGACGGGCAGGAGAAAGGGTGGTGAGGAGCTCCTGGGGTCACCTCTGGCTGTGTGAGGAGCACGGTGTCTCTCGTTTGTTTTAAATCACGGTGGTGCCGGGGGATGCCCATGGAAGTGCAGCCGCCCAGGCCATGCCCCTCTCTCGTTAGGTGTGGGCTTGTTAACAGCCCCACACAGCATCCCTGCTAGACCTTGTGAGCCTGGCTCAGGGGTCCAGCCGCCTCGGCAGCACCTCTGCTGTGTGCAGAAGAGCAAATCCCACCGCTTTTTGTGCGTCCCCAGCCAGCCGGGGCTTCCACCTGGCCCGTGAAGGGGGAGAGAGGGTCAGTTAAGGACTTACGAGTCCAGACATGCGTGCGGGAGCTGCGGGACGTGGGCACGGCCCCAGATGTGTGTGTGTGCACATGCCTCGTGTTCGCCTTCACCTCCCTAACGAACGTTGTTTTCGCTCCGTCCTGAGCTAATACAAATAAATGACAGGAGATGAGCGTCAATTTGTGAGGTAGAGGCAAAGAGAATAAAACAAAAGCAGTTCAGAGGCAGCAAGGCAGCGAGTCACACTTGTGAAGCCCTGAGCCTGCATAAATCATCTCGTGACTGAACGAACTGTCATGAATGCTGACAGAAGCTCAATCCAGAACCAGTTATCCCGCGCTCGGGTATCAATTACAATTGCTAATTTTGAATCCGAGCCTGGCTAATGCTAACTGGGGACCGCGAATTAAACCATCAAGAGTTAAACCATCAATTGCTTTTTCTGCTTGTTCCCACCAGGAATATGGAATTTGAAATGGCCAAAACCGCTGGGCCATGAAAGACGTGCAGCTGCTGCGAGAGCAAGGAGGAAATCACAAGCATTGGCTTTCACCTCAGGTGGGTCTGCTTGTGAAAGGAAGTGGAAGGTGTTTCCACCCCGCCTTCCACCCTTCCTTCTGTCCTGCCTGCACCGCCAGTGACTGAACTAGGCTGCCAGGCTGGCACAGACATCGTCAGACTCCATGGAGAATGAACTGCTGCTTCACTCTGCTCCCAGGTAAGAGAGATGAAGCAGCAGGGAGATGAAAACGTGAGCTAGGTGCTGTTAGGGTCTCCAGCCTGTGAGATCCTGCACATCATGAAGAGCCGTGGCCCTGACTTGGGTTCATGAGCTCCTGTTTCCCGAGCCAGGCTGCAGAGTGGGTCTCCAAGGGTCTTCCAGGGGCTGGTGCTGCTGGGGGGGCTGAGCTCCAGACCTGTCTCTGCAGCACCTCTGCCCAAGTGCCTCCTCCGTCCCCTGGGTAAGAGCAGACTGTCAGCTGGAGTCCAGGCTGGTCTCATCGACACTTCTGGGGAGAAAGATGACTAATGGGGTCAGGACAAGTCATCCAGTTGCTATTTTTAGGTGCTTTCTGGTCTGACTTCAGCAAGCTGAGCTGCGTCGGTGTCTCTCTGCAGAGCCACCAGCTCCCCGTGCTGCCCACCTGCCAGCTGGGCTTCCAATTGGGATGAGACACCAACAGCAGCGCGAGACCCGCTGATTTATCGATTTCCCGACAGATGGAATCATGGCTCCATCCGTTCCCTGCCACTGCTTCGTCTCGGCACTGGCTCTGCTGCTCCGCTCCCGCAGGAGCTGCTGCTGACAGCCCTGGGCTCAGCGGGAGCATCTCCTGCCTGCTCCCACCCCGCTGTGGAGCTGGGGCTCCGCGGGGTCTGTCGCCCACCAGGAGCAGCAGCAGAAGTGTCTGAGCAGCACGACTCGTCCTCTCCCTGCAGGACCTGTCACTGTGGAAACTGAGAGCTGACACTGGCCGTGCCCAGTTCCTCCAGCCCCAGGCACACTCCAGACCCTGTCAGAAGGTCTTGGAGCTCTCCTGGGAGCATTGGTCTGTAGTTGGAGGTGGAATTGTCACACTCGCTGCCTGTCTGCTGTCAGCAGCAGTGCACCAGCACAGCACCGAGGCCGGGCGGCTGCCCGTGGCTGTGAGCACGGCCGCCTGGTCCGGGGGGCGGGCAGGGCTGGGACCAGCGCAGCCCCTCAGCAGCGACAGGCAGAAACAGTCCGCAAGGTCCACCCCCGCTTCCCCCCCACCATCTCATGCTGATGTCTGCCTGGACGTTTCTATATAATGAGCTCCTCCAAGAAGAGCTTTTAAACTCGAAAGTGAAGTTCCACCTGGTGAGAAACTGGAACAAGCCGCTTTTGAAAGTGCGGGAAGCTCAGAGGCAGCTGAGTCTGTCAGAACAAAAATGAAAGGGGATCAGAAATAAACCTGCCCCTGCCCTGTGCCCTCCCAGCAGGTCCTGTCCTCTACATTGGCTTCCCACGGCAGCTCAGTGACTTTCAGGGGTTGCAGCAGCACTTCAGATCCTCTCCAAGCCCTGTCCTTGTGCGCTCTCACCCTGCTCCGTGTGCTTCCTCCGCGCAGCTCGGAATGTGCCAGGCAAGGAGCTGTTTCTCTGAGATACCTGGTGGGGCAATGTCGTGACCACAGTCTATCAGAGCAGCTCCTGGGCCGGCTTCTCTCCTTGCCCAGCTGCTGCCTTTTTTTCAGAAGAAAACGTGTGTATGTGAGGGGAGAAGCACATGAAGGTGGAGGAACAGAACCCGCGCTCCCCTCCGAGCTCATCGCGAGCATCACAAGCAGCAGGAGAACCTCACTAGATGCTGTCGCTGCTGACTCAGTGGTAAGAAGGATTGGTGGGGGAAAGGGCTGGATGGCAGGTACAGGACTCGGAGCTGGTGAGAGGACACCCACACACAAATCCTGAGGCTGCCCAGGCAGCTCGGACAAGCTGCGACCACCTCGGCACTGAAAAGAGGGACACCCAGGGGTGGAGAAGGCCCTGACATCTGCAGAGCCGCAAGGGCTTCCCGACACCTGCAGAACCACGTCCATGGGGCACCAGCCATCCCTCGTCTCTGGAGGGGACCTTGGCCGGATCTCCTGTGGGACCAGCAGGGAGCTGTGCTGGCGGTCACACCAGGGCTGAGGAGAGCCCAGAGCAAGCCGGAGCGCTTGGCTGTCAGCAGCACTGGGGTCTTGGCAGGTGATGAGAAGCATTTTCCTTTCCTCTTTTGGACCAAACCCTTCCCCAGCAGCGACGCTCGGCGTTTCTGGAGCGATTGCACAGTGACACCCAGAGGACAGCCCCTGAAAGCTGCCATCGTCCCACCGGCCACGCACCGGGACAGAGGTGTGGGAGGCGCTGGTCCAGCGAAGCTGCGCAGAGCCACCCAGGATGGAGATCTGAGGTGAACATTCCCCGTCCGTAGTCTGCTGTGATGCTGGACACATCTCACAGGAGGAGAATAAGTAATTCATTGCTGTCCTAGAAATATGGATTTTAATATCGAAAAATATCACTATTTATTTCCAGAGGAGGAATTCACACACACCCCACCCCGGGCTCTGTAAATATTGATATAAAGCCAGGCAAAAAAATACGTTGGTAATTTAGTACGTCTTTGAAAGTTACGTTGCGCACAAGCGAGCCCATATTTAATTGAATATGTTGCTGCAGCGTCTGCGGCCACTGCCCAGCCATTCGCAGGCACATCGATACGTTAAAAGTTGAGGTCAGAAGAGGACTAAGGCCACTGAAATGTAAGGTCACACTCTGTGAGGGAGGGATATTGCTCTGGCCAGTGTCAGCCCAGCGGCTGTTGGGTCGTGGTTCACGGCCAGGTTAATTCAGGGGCTAGGAAAATGGAACTGAAGTTCAAGTGCGGATTGGCATTTGAGCCAGAGAACTGGGGTTAAGGGCAAGGTCTTGTATTATTTGTTGGGTTTATGGATGGACAGGAGCTGAGGCTGAAACCAGCACGTGGGACTGAGGTGCTCAGGTGTAGCCCTCAGCTTTTTAACTGGCAGAAATCTTGGAGAGAGAGAAAAAAGAAAGAAGAATCTATTGGCACAGAAGAAATCTCATTTCCTTTGCAACAGTAAATTACCTTAAGGAAAAAAATAGAGAACAAACAAGAACGTCTCTGCGGAGCGTGCCATCCTCTGCCAGCAGGCCTGGAGCCCTCGGCTTCAGCGGAGAGAAGGACGGGTAATTCCGAGAACGCCACGAGATGCAGCCACAAAGGCTCTGCCCAGGAATCCCTTGTATTAGGACTCATTCAAAAATCACGGGTATTCACACGGCATCAAAGCGTCATTTCCATAAAGACACAAACTCCCGCGGTGTCTCCGTTGGAGGAGCCGTGTTCCTCTGCCCCGTCGATTGAATTTTGCTGGTGGGTGTTGTCAGAGGATTATTATTTTGCAGGAGTTTATTTAAGCACTTACTCATCGCCGCCAGCACACGGAGTAACGAGTTCTGCGTCCCCAAAGATCAAACAGCAGCACGCCGCAAAGTACAGGGGAGGAAGCGGAGCAGAGCTTTGCAATTTGGTTAACGCTGCGATGCTGAGCACCCTCACCTCGGTGGTGGGGCACTGCCCAGGCACAGCTGAGCCGTGCGCGGGGTGATTTTCACTCTCAAGGGCTCCTTAAGAGAGGGAGAGAGAAGCTCCTTGTGTTGGAGCCAAGCGACCGACCTGTTTCTGTGGGGAGCAGGGCCAGGTCTGGACACCACGGGGGCTGCTCCACGGGTACCATCCAGCACAGGAGCGGGATTCAGCATCAGGCTGCAGGGGCCGGAGCTGGGAGGGGGATGTTACCAGCAAACCGATGAGGTGCACAACAGTGACTCAACGGGATGTAATAATGTGACAAAAAACGGGGAGACTCGAGTGGTTGTTCTGCTTTCAAATCACCCGACCCTTTAATGCAGCCCCTGCTCTACCTGGCAGCGAATCCTGCACCTGGACCCAGAACATCACTTGGGGCTGGAGGAATTACAGGCCAGTAAGATTCGTGTTTGTTCCTGGAAAAGGGTTTTAAGTTGTGATTAAAAATAGCCTAACGGAGCACAGATGGGATGACATGGATCCCACGAAGGAAAATGTGTCAGTCTCTCCAAAACGCCCCGATGCTGCTCCTGTTTCCAGCGGGAGCTTTGGCTCATCTGGGCGAGCCGGGGTCCTGGGCAAGGTGCAGCACTAAAGACAGGGAGGAGGCTGGGAGAAGGACTCTGTTATGGGAAAAAAAAAGAGGCTCGGGGAACCAAGGGGACTTAATCTTTGGGTTTTGGTGAATGCTACCACCACGGATCTCATCACCGCACATGTTAATGTTTTCCGCAGTGATCTGGAAAGGAGAATGGGCTGGGAAGCGGAGCCCAGTTTGCAGATGAGGCAGGGGGAAGTTAATTGAATCCAGAAAAACCCGTAAGCACCTCAGAGAAACACGAGCCAGGGAAGTGGGTGGTGAGTTTGTAGCTGAATATCCACCCCAACAAACAAACACTGCAGAGCACAAGTTTCAGCGAGTGCAGCACCCGCTCCACAGTGCGCGGCTGTCCCTCTTTGGCTGTCCCTCTTTGGCTGTCCCTGTCCATCTGTCCCTGTCCGTCTGTCCCTGCCAGGGCAGGGGGCAGCTTGTTTAGAGGGAAAAAGAGCTGCTGTAACAGTTAGGACCATGTAGCCTCCCGTCACAATTAGGACCATGTGTGAGCTGTGTCCAATTTTGGTAGCAAATGGCATGAGTGAGAACACCTGGTTGTAAGAGACATCTCAGAGTATCTGATCTGCCAATTAATTCTTAGTGGGAGGACGGGGAGGAGGCAGCAGCTGTGGCCCATCTGCCTGGGTGGGGATATTCAGTGCTGCTCCAGTGAAGTTCTGGAGACCTTGCTTGTAACTCCATAAATAAAGGGGGTTGCACAGAAGAAAAGCCTGAGCCCAGGCGCTGCTCCTGGTCCTGCTCTTAGTGTCCTGGGCTGTGGGACAGTGTTTGACCAAACCCCTAGTCCTGCAGCCTCTGTGTCCATGCTGGGGCTGCTCGCTAAATCTGCGGGGCGGTTGGAGAGTCCTGTGAGGAGGTGTAAGTAAGGTAAGCAGAGAGGCTGCAGAAACTGCTGGATTTTGGAGCAGGAGCAGGAAAGGGACTTTCCAAAGGGACCCTAAGAGGTGGTGCTGCAGCTCAGGCACGTGGAGTGGCCGTGATGCACTAAACCAGCCCCACAGCAAAGGCCTGCGAGGGCAAATCAACGTGGGGCGATGGGGAGAGGGGAAAGCGAGGGGCAGGATTTGATTCTGGGGAGCCTCTGGGGTCCTGTCTCGTGCCCGGTGGGCTCCAGAGCTGCCTCCTGGCTGGGAAGGGACTTTACCTGCAGGTCCCAGCCAAACCAGTCCAACCTAGACCTTATTTTATTCTGACAGCTGCTGCACCAGAGGCTGCACCAAAGCATCTCCAGCGCAAAGCTTGGCAGAGAGCACCCTCCAGTGGGCACGGGGAGGCCAGCGAACCCCGCGGCTGCTGCTCGCTGCACACCGGGCGCCGGAGGGACCCCAGTACGGCCTGAGGTGAGGGTGGGAGAGCTCCTGGGTGCAGCTGGAGCAGAGCAGCTCTGGCCCACAGCCTGCACCCATCGCGTCTCGCTCCGGTCGGGTGTTGCCCGTGGGGAGCGCAGGTTTGATTCACCTCCACTGCCGAGTGTTGCCCTTGCAATCGAGGTCTTGGTGCAGTCAGAAGCAGTTTGAGCCAGTCCCCAGCAAGCGCAAGAGCAGAGGAAATCCCAACCCTACGCTGAGGCATCTGCCAAACATGTCCCCCCTGCTCCAGTTCTGCATTACGTCAGCTCGGGGCGAGGGCGGCCGTGCTCGGGGCTCCGCGCTCCTCGACGTGGCTCCTCTCGTCTGGAAGCGGCGTAGGGGCCAGGCCTGCAGCTGTCCGAGCCGCTGCGCCTTGGCAAGCACCGCAGAGCCTGTGAGCTGCTGCCTGGTGCTTGCTGCAGGGGGAGGCCCTGGGACAAGCAGGGGAGAAGGAGGAAGGTCGAGGCCCTCTGCTAACCCCCGCTGGATCCTGCCACTCCATCCCTGCCCCCTCACCAGCAAGTGAGGCTCAGCCAAAGCCCTGCCACCCAAAAAGTGCCACCCGAGGCATCACCTCCAGGGCACGTCATGTCCCCTGCCTCTGGTGAGATGCTCCACTGCGGGGCAGAGCGGAGTGGGAGCAGGAAAATCATCCCGTCCAGCATCTGGTTGCAATCATCGTTTGCAGAGCTGGCAAAGCTCCTGCCCGGCCGGTAGCCAAGTGAGCTGTTTCCCACAGGATCCCTCCCGAGCCCATCGCTCTGTGCGCCTCCGTTCCAGCGCGACGCATCCCTGGAGCAGCGCCTGGCTCCGGGCTCTGCCCACGCCGAGAGCTCCGGCCCCGGCACAGAACTGAGACCCCGCACGCGGGGGGACGTATCCTGGCACAGACACAGGGCCGCGCTGCTCCAGCGCTGCCGTCCGGAGGGATTGCTGCCCTGGGGCTGGTGGCTCTGCAGGGCTGTGGCTGCAGATTTCCAGCCTCCCGCTCTGGCCAGCCCCGCTCGTCATGTAATGATCATCATCGTAATGAGGTGACTTCACCATGCAGTTTACTTCACATGTAAAGGGTTGGTTTTAGTTTTCTCACACAAAGTATTTGACAGAATACTTAAGGAAAGCACGCTGCACTTACCAAAAAAAGCCAGTTTAAGTTGCTAAGCGACCAGGTTTTGTGATTTATTAATGCCCTTGCACTGTCTGATGGTTTTACGAATCCCCCGGCTCCCAGAGTCAGGTGATATTGCTGCCTGCACTCGATGGCGAGGTGTCCAGACCTCTCTAGTTGCAGAGAACGGCCTCATTTTGAAGCCCAAGGCGTACAGAAAACAGGAGAAAAAGCCTTTGCCACTTATCAGGTTTAAAATCCTCCTGTGCGCTAAGCCAGCCCCCAAACCTGGGAGCGAGCCGAAGCAAACACCAAACACCTCAGTGCTGCTGCCGTAACAAACCTGTGCCACGAGGCAGGGCGAGAGGAAACCGCCTTGAAACCAGAAGAACCCTGGATGACAAGTCCTGTCTCGGTGGGGCTCGCTGGCCACCAGCAGGGTCGTGTCCAGCTGCGCCTTGTGGCGGTGACAGGGGGACAGTTTAAAGGTGGCTCTTGAATTGTGCTCTGTGAGGAAATCTGGAAATAAGCAGATCTCTGTGGAAAAGCCACAAAATCAGGCGTGCTGTCCGTGTGTGTTCCTTCTCGTTTGGCAGGAGGAGAGGTTGGTGTTGGACAGGGTGGGTGGGCTGGGGCTGGGGAGTGAGCGGAGCACAGCCCGTTTCTCCCCACTAGACCTGCACCACTGACCCTCACGGGCTCCAGACGTGCTCCTCACCCGGGTGATGATTCGTGAGCAGGGACTGACAGGCCGAGAGAATGGGCCTGGCTTCACCCAGCAGGATGTGCCCCTGTGCCTCAGTTTCCCCGCCTGCCGCCCGCAGAGACGCGCGGTGCTGGCAGGGGAGGTGCCCGCACAAAGCTGCCGTGTGGTTCCACAGGCGGTACGCAGGAGCTGGATGCTCCTGGGGTGCGGGGTGTATGGGGAGACCTGCATGTGTCTGGGGTAAATCAGTTCAAATTGGTGACTGTGATGATGACGTGGTGAATTTACCCCTCCAGCTTAACCCTGCGCGATGGAATGGCCGACGTCCAGCTCTCACCTCCTCGCCATCCCTGGCAGACGCTCTGCTCCGGCCGGGACAGCCCCGTCTCCTACAGCCCCCACAATGTGCTGCCAGCGCACGTTCCTCTCGCTGCGGAGGGAAAAATATTGGCTCGGAGAACGGATTAAACAAGAACGTGTTAAATTTAGCCCGGCTAGGGAAGGTCAAAAGGCTCCTCGAGCGCAGGCGGGGATCCTGCCCTCACCGGAGGGATGCCCGAGCCCTCCCGAATTGGCACCGGGAGGGCAGAGCAGTCAGTCCCCGGGGTGTCCGTACCCCCAGCCCGAGCAGTGCCAGCACCGGGGGTCCCGCTGCGCACCTCGCCGGGTCCGCTCCGTCCCTCCCGGCTCCGGGACGCGCCCCCGGCCCCGCCGCCGGCCCGAGCATCCCCGAGCGGGGCCGCCCCTCCCTCTCCTTCCTCCTCCTCCTCCTCCTCCTCCTCCTCCCACCGGCCGGCCCAGAGCCCTCGCAGCCGCGGGGCTGGCCGGGGGCAGCCGAGCCGAGCCGGACCCAGCCGAGCCGGGCTCAGCTGAACCAAG